>MSJI02000906.1:205282-215562 GCA_001931905.2 Cladosporium sp. IMV 00045 | reverse complement strand
CCCCCCCCCATCTCGCAAATCCTTTCCCAGAAACACTCCCCTCCCAACACACACAGCCACGCACTTGTACTCGAGCCTACACGCATCTCACCTATGGCTTCCTCCCCTCAAACTCACGCCAAACCGAACAAGATCACACACTCCCGCCGCGTCTGTTCAGGACTCGGGAATCTTCCAGGTTAGAATCCAACGTGTCAAAATGATCCATGCACCTCGGTGACAGCGAAGCTTGGAAAACAACATGAGAATCGTAAGGGGAGGGGGGGAGGTCCTGAAGAAGCCGATAGAACAGGAAGTAAGTCAAGTAAAGGATTTCCGCATCTGGCAGGTGGCTTTTGTATTATCGTCGTCGAAAAGTAGCGAGGAGAGGCCGAGAAAGTAGAAGGATAACGGAAAGAATCTGTACCTACGTAGAAGAATCAGAAGTGGGAGAACGTGAGGGACGAGTGGATTACTTGTGTATTTTTACCTGGGAAAGGTACATGTATCTGGGTTTGCTAACCGGGAGGGGAGTTGTGAAGTGATGATGTGCACAGGCGTGTCCAGCTTTGCCAAGACAAGGTGAGACGTGGGACTTGCAAGGATGAAGAGAAGGTGTGCATGAGCCTCATGTTCTTGAAATTTGCTCGTTCGCGAGAAACGCAACGTCCCCAAGGTATCTTCGGGTGAGGATTGTATTGCTTGAGTCTTGAGTGTGCCTATTTGACCCGTCACCATCCATGCCCGTCCATCCACCGACCTCAACTCTGCCACAACCACCATCATCAACCATGCGCTCACGCTACTCCGCAGTGCCGATCATGAGCAACGCAACGAAATTCTCGCCTCGAGGACCACAAGGTCCACTCCACAAACCCACGCAGCGAGCCCGCGTTGTCCAGGCCTGTTTGGTCAGACGCACAGCTATTCCAACCCCATCACCCCTCCGCAATGTCAACGAACAATCTTCCACAGAGTCACCATCAACCAAGTGCAGTTCTCTGCCCGAAAAACATCCAGCAAACAGCCTCACCACCAACATTATCCAACCCCCTCATTACCTCGCAACAACCGCCTGCTGCTGCTGCTGCTGCTGTTGTGGCTGCTGTTGAGCTTGCTGCTGCTGCTGAGGCGTCTGCGTCGGCGGCGGTCTAGGACTTCCCTGCTGCACGGCGGCGACGCCAGGACTCTGCACAGCACCACCACCACCACCACCAGTCTGCATTCCCGCGCCCGGCACGCCGCCGCCGGAACTTCCCATACGCTGCATTGGCTGCTGCTGCTGCTGCTGCTGCTGTTGTTGCTGTTGCGGAGTCTGAGTCTGACTGCGACTCGGCGGCCTTGCCTGACCCTGAACTTGACTCGGCTGCGCCATGTGCAAGGAAGGACTCCCACTCGCGCTGGCGACGCGCGGGCTGGCTGCGTTCATGTGCGGACTGGCCTGGGCGACGCGAGGGCTGCCTCCGTTGCTGAGTTGGGCGTGAGGGGTGCTGGGAGATTGGTTCTGGCCTTGGAGTTGCGGGCTTTGCTGTTGCTGTTGCGATTGCGAGGCTTGCTGTTGTTGCTGGAGGCGCATTTGTTGCAGTTGGCGTGCTCGCATGAGCTGGGCGTAGTTGTGTTGCGAATTGGCTGGGGCGCCTCCGGTGTTCATGTTGGGGTTGTGCTGAGCGGGGGACTGCTGTTGCGGCTGCTGAGAGTATTGCTGTTGAGGAGGTGCCTGTTGCTGCTGTCCTTGCTGAGGCTGCTGCTGTTGAGGTACATGACCTTGAGTTCCCTGATCATTACTACCAGCATGCCCGTTAGCACCATTAGGAACGTTCCCATTTGTCTGGTATGCCGGCTGGTTGTGATTGTAATTAGAAGCATTGTTAGCACCGGTCGGTTGCTGCTGCTGCTGCTGCTGTTGAGGAGTGCTGATTCCCGCAGCGGCGTTCATCGCGTTTTGGCGCATCTGGCCGGATGATTGAGACTGGTGTTTCAGCTGTTCCGTCGCAAAGTTAGTTAGTTCAGCCTCCGACATTTGAGGATAACGTGCCCTCAATTGGTTCTTGATTTGAATTACCGCCGGTACGTGACCCGAGGAGAGCTGCTGCGGGTTGCCTGCAGGGGTCGGCGGTGGAGGCATGCTAGGTGATGCGGAGATTTGCTGGTTGTTGTTGTTGACTTGCGCGGGTTGGGCGTGAGGCGTTCCGTTGGGTGTTTGATGATGAGCTTGCTGCTGCTGATGCTGTTGTTGCTGCTGAGGATGTTGCTGCGATTGCTGATGGTGCTGCTGTTGCTGTGGGTGTTGATGTTGCTGGTATTGCTGTTGAGGTTGCTGCTGTGGCGTTTGCTGGCCGTGTCCTTGCTGCCCTTGCTGTTGCTGAGGATGTTGTGCTTGGAAAGCCGCAAGAAGCGCTTGGTTGCTTGCCAGTTGCTGCGAAGTGGTGATACCATTAACTCCAGGACTGGCCATGTTTCCATTAGGCATGGAATAAGGCTGCCCGTTTGCATACTGTACAGGTCGGTTCTGGTTGTTGGCATGTGCCATTCGCTGCATGTCAGGTGTTTGAGCAGGACCTTGGTTCGGACGCATTTGAGCCTGTTGCACGCCTTGAGCGTTCATGTGAGGTACGGCCAAGTGACCATTGCGCACCGCCATTGGCACGGACTGTCGTTGCTGGTTTTGCATCTGTCCATTCGCAGCATGCATTTGCTGGGCAGGTGCTTGACCGGCTTGCGTCGGCTGAGTGTTCGGCGGTCTCTGGTTGTTGGGCGGAGGGTTCGGAATACCTTGTTGTGCACGCAACATCTGCGCATTACGCTGCTGTTGCGCCTCAATCATCTTCTGACGGCGTTGGCGGGCTTGCTCGGCGAGTTGAAGATCCAGCTCGAAACGAGTCTTGCTCCATTCTTGTGGCGTCTTGATCGAGACGCGCTGCTGTGGAGCCTCGTTTTGTTGAGAGGACTTCCTCTGAGCCGCCGCACGCTGCGACTCAGCTTGCTTGTACGATGCTGCCTCGCGTTTCCTTGCCAGTTTGCGCATAGCATCAACAACCCAGAGGTAGCGGGTGGATTTCCGCTTCTCGACTCTTGTCGGCTGAGTTCGTCTCCGAACCGGCATGTGAGGTGTTTGCTGGTTGGTGTTTGTGTTGTTTTGCTGTGCCTGCTGCATTGCCGCCACTTGTGCCTGGTATCTGCGTTCAACTGCTTGCTGGCTAAGCTCGAGGCGTTGATACCAAGTTTTGAAGTAGACAGTCTTGCGCATCTCAGCAGGAAGTTGCTCGAGGTCAACCCAACGTTCGAAACACTCCCATGGCGTACGGCGTTCCATGCCGCTCTTGAAACTCGAAGGCAAGTTCATCTCGTCTGCAATGAGCGACCAATTGAACGAATAGTCCTTGGCCAGTTTGCGCAGCTTCTGATCGTCCTCCCAAACCCATTGCGAGCCGTTCCTGAATTCGTAGAAGGGCGTGCTCGGCATTTGGAATTCGGAGGGAGGTCTGAAGGCGTTGTTGGCGTGGAGACGGTCGCGGATCGATTTGTTTTCAGGATGGAAAAGTGCAATCTCTTGGTCCTCGGGTGGCATGGCGGTCTCTTCGCGTAGTCTCTTGCTTCCTTGTTGATCTTGCAATTCATCTTCGTCTTCGTAGTCGAAGCGACTGCGTTTGCGCATCGGATGTGGTTGCTTGGGAAGAACCTTGCCCTGTGTGAACTTGGAGACTTTCGTAATAGGCGCAATCGTATCCGGATTGACAGGCTTCCACTCTGGGACTTCATGGAGCGCTTTACGAAGCGAGCCTGCTTTTTCGAGTTCTTTGACATGATCCAAAAGTTCGGGATCGACAACTAGCTTAGTGGGCGCGTGAGCAAGGCTCTTCGGGGTAGTAGGCATTCCGTCGTCCTCATTCGCTGATTCACCCGCAGACTCGAGATCGGGAAGACCCTCATCCTGCTCGACCTTCTTGGGAAGAACAGTCGTCGGTTTGACCTTGACTTGCATCTTCTTGCGCTCCTCAGTAGGTGCGGCCACCCACTCCGCGCAACGCTGAGCCAACCACGCGCATACACTTTTCTTCATCTTTCGTTCAGCTCTGAAATCCTTGCACATCCACTTCATCTCCGCCATCATGTTGTCATGCTGCGTAACCGGCTGTGGAGGCTCGCGACATCTCTCCATTTGACGGAAAGACCATTTGTTTGCATTCTGCAGCTGATAGATGCGTCGAAGCATCCTGTAGTCCATGCGCTCATGGGTGGCTGTGAAGTGGTCCTCGGTTGAAAGCGTTTTTGTTGAAGATCGAAGGAGATCGGGCAGAGGATTGGTCTTGATACTTCCTGAGTCGTGTGCCTGGATTCGGAAGAGAGGCTCTAGATAGTCCCTTTCGGGATCTTCGGCAGCACCCTTCAGTGTTGACAGATTGGAAAGAGCCGCGAAGTTCGCCGTCGTTGCGGATTGTGGTGAAGGAAGTGATTTAGGGACAGATTTAGTCGCGTGTATGGGCAGGGTAGCGCCGGTGCCAGCAACGTGACTTTCCCGACGCGTGCCTTTGGGAGAAATGGCTTCCACGTTAGATTTTCTGCGAAATGCTGAGTCCGTCTTCGCTTCGGGCGCAGGCATAGTCTCAGCTTTCTCATCTGCCTTGGTGGACGTTGGCTCCACGATGGAAGGCGTAGCAGTCTTCTCATCTTCAGCCGGGCGAGAAGTCTCTTCCTGAGCATCCGCAGGCTTGGAAGCCTTGCGAGGAACGACAGTGATGCTGTCGCCTTCTGACTCATGGGATTCAGCAGGCATTTGAGGCGCATCATCCATGGCCACGTCGGGTTTGGATACATCATTCTTTGCAGCGTTCTGAGCGGCGACCTGCTCTGCCTGCTTCTCCTTCGCAATGACCTCGGCTTCCGTGGGCTCAGAATCCTCCTTCGCATCCGGCTCGGGTCCATTGGCATCATCGGTGGCAACATTCTCCTCAGCGCTCCTTGCGGCAGCTTCGCGCTCCTCCCACCGTAGCTGATCATCAGGCGTGTTGACATCCCCAAGTGCCTCTCGTCTGGCAATTTCCTTCTGAGCCTCCAACTGCCGGTCGTGTTCTTCCTTGGCACGCTGCTCCTCGGGACTGGGACGAAGATCCTGTGGCACTTCGACACGGGCTGATTCGGATCCGGGGGAGGTATCGGGAGATTCCTGAGCTAGCATGGGAGTAGCAGCAGAGTAGGCTCCGACGGTAGAGGAGGGAGAGGAAGCAAGGTCTGCTTGGGTTTGCAGATGTGACAGCCGACGTCCACCAGCATCGCCATTGGGCTTCTGACGTTTCTCGGCCTCTTGCTCGCGCAAGCGATCCTCCTGGACATCCTTGGGCGGCAGGTGGACAGTCTTTGCAGGTCTCTGAGGGCTGGCTTCCAAGTTGAGTAATTCCTCGGTGGCGGCAGTGAAGTTTGCCTCATCTTCCGGCTCGGGCGGGGCGACGCTGCGCATGGGTCCAGTATGGCCGGGCGCATTGTCAGGAGTAGGCTGAGGAGGTAGATTTGAGCGAGAAGCCACATTAGAAACAGGCGTGTTGGAGTTCTGTGCATGAGTGGTGGCGGCGAGGTTGGTGGAAGGCGGCCTGTCCGTCGCGGGCGCGCCTACAGCGGGCGCATCTGAGGGTTTTGCCAATTTGGCCGCAGAAAATGAATCATTAGTACGACTATTGAGTTTCGAGGCGTATATGGAGGCCTCATTTTGGGTGATTTGTGGAAAGGGCAATGAAGCCTCGTCGAAGTGACGGGAGCCGCTGCGGCTTGTTAGTGGAGGTGAAGTCGAGTGGAGCGATGCGACGATGCGACGACGCGAAGGGAATGCGCACCTTTGCAAGGCATTTAATTTCAGCCATTGGATATCATCTTGGGGAAGGGAAGAAAAGTCGTCACCGTCAAAATTGCGATTTGAGAGGGTGGAGATGGGTTGATTTGCATCGATCAAGTGATGGATGGTCTTGAGAGCAAGCAGCGCGGACGCGTGCGACCGCGACCTGTGAGATGGTCAGCATTTCACGTCAGGCCATCGTGATAATTCGTGATAATTATTTTGGGTGATGTAGGATGCATCAAAATGACATTCCCGATGAAATGAGGAGTTTTGAGGGAGATACTCACGTCACGGGATGGCCGTGTTGATAGCCATGCGCGTCGGTCGCAGCGGTCGACATTCGAGGAGTTGCGCGCTCGGGGACATCTGTCATTCAGCGAACAACAGATGCAGCGCCGGGCATGTGAGGGGAGAAGAAGGAAAAAATGCAATAAAATGGAGAGACCTGCAATATGGGTGGGAGGGCAGTGAGTGGATTAATTAGAGATGAGGAGAGTGGTGTTTCTGGGCGGTCGTGGTGGTTGAGGTTGATTTTTTCCTTTGGCGTTGGCTGGCTGGCTCTGGGTTGGATTGCGCCCGTGGATGGAGAGACAGACACGCTGCCAGACTTTGATGGGGAAGAACTGGTGGTAGAGACTGGAGAGAGGCTGGCTTGACTGGCCCGCTCACATTCACGACGATTTGCGCTTGCTGTGACGAGACCGATCATCTCCCTGCCCTGCCCTTTCCTGCATCCACCACAAAACTCCGCGCGCCGTCCCGCGCTTCCCGGCAATGACGGAGAAAATTGGCTCGAAAGTTCAGAGATCTGGTTCGAGGTTATGAGCTGCTGTTGGAGCCCTCTCTGGACATACTACAAAACAACCTGCAGCAATAGAAAAAATACATGTTAACCATGCCTGGTGCCACCGGAAAGAGAAAGCGCGAGGATGTCGCACCACGCCCTAGTGCTATGAAGAAGACTGCTTCAAAACCTGCCGCCACCAACACCAGCAAACAACCAGCAGCCACTACTACTTCCAGCACCAAATCTGCAAAACTTCAGACCTCATCTGCCAAAAACAAGAAAAGCACGACCAAGCCTCAAAATGGAAAATCACCCAATCCCAATGGCCCACTCTCTGTCCAAGTCGTCACCGGCTCCTACGAACGTGTCCTCCACGGCTTCACCGCAAGCATACCCGCAGAGGCACTAGACACCACCAACGAAACCGACAACACCGACAAGACGACGTTCTCCGACACATTCCTGTTCGCCGCCCACGCCTCCTCGGTGCGCTGCCTGGCCATCTCCCCGCCCACGGAATCCGACAAACGCTACCTCGCCACCGGCAGTTCCGACGAGCGCATCAACGTCTACACCATCTCCACCGCGCCACCCCTCAGCAGCAACGCGGCCAAAAACCTGCCCTCGCTGGCCCAAACCTCCATCTCCGAAAACCCCTCCAACCGCTCCCTCGGCTCCCTCCTCCACCACGACCGCGCCATCACCCGCCTCCACTTCCCCGCCAAAGGCAAGCTCTTCTCCTCCGCCGAAGACAACACCATCGCCATCTCCCGCACGCGCGACTGGACCGCCCTGTCATCCATCAAAGCGCCCCTGCCCAAAGTCCAAGGCCGACCGTCCGGCGACACCGCCGGCCCGGGCGAAATCCCCATGGGAATCAACGACTTCGCCATCCACCCTTCGCAGAAACTGATGCTCAGCGTCGGCCGCGGCGAGAAGTCCATGCGCCTGTGGAATCTGATGACGGGCAAGAAAGCGGGCGTGCTGACGTTCGAGCGCGAAGTTCTCACGCAAGCCGGCGAGGGCAAATTCAGCAGCGGCGAGGGCAGACGCATCATCTTCGACGAGGCGGGGGAGAATTTCGTCGTCGGCTTCGAGCGCGGCGCTGTCATTTTCGGCATTGACGATTCCAAACCAAAAGCCATCATCAAGACCAACCCCGCCACCAAGTTGCACAAAATGGCTTTCCTGCCTTCTTCATCATCAGAGCAAGAAGAAGAATGTAAATCCATCCTCACAGTCTCCACAGAAGACGGCCGCATCCTCTTCTTCGACGTCTCATCCGCAGCCTCAACCCCCGCGCCCGAAAACTCCAAATCCCTCCCCGTGTGCGAATGCATAGCGCAGCTGGGCGGCAAAGCCGCGAACGTCAGCGGGCGCGTGAAGGATTTCGACATCGTGCCCGTGCCCGGCAGCGGCAGCGGCGCGGGTGACTTCATTTTCGTCGCGGCCAGCAGTGACGGTGCTGTAAGGTTGTGGTTCATGAAGGGGGGAAGTATCGCCGCCGCGGAGAGGAAGGGTGTGCCGACGCAGGTTGGGAAATTGGTGGGTGTGCAGGAGTCGGGGAGTCGGATTACTTGCTTGGGTGCTTTTGCTATGGATGGCGTGCATGGGAATGAGAAGGTCGATGTGGATGATCATGTTGATGGGGGTGCTGGGGAGGAGGAGAGTGGGAGTGATGATGAGTGAGGGTGTGTATTGTACAGTAGTATAGTCTTTGAGGAAAGATAGAACCAAATGTACCTTATTACTATTAGTGTAGACGGTTGTGTTACAAGCAAAGCAGATGGTTATAATTCGATCGACTCACTCGGCACATGTATGTTACAAAGGTCGACCTTTTTTTGAACCATCTTGCATTTCTATCTTTATTTTGTTCCTTCTCCGTCTACGTTCGATTAGATTTTCTTCACCATTCTGTTAATAAATGACAATGTTGATATTCCAGAATCCCATTTTCCAATGGCCAATGCATGCCATCCACAGCTCTCCCTCTCTCTCTCTCCCCGCAGTCGTCACCGCCCACAAAGCCACCCCACCATCGCAGCACAGTCAACGCCCCAAGACAACACTTCCTCTCTCTCACACGACACATATCCTACAACCCGCAAACCCAACCATCCAGCAAACATGACAACCCCCTCAACAATCAAAGGCCCCGGCGAAGCCCGCACCTACGACGGTAAATCCACCCAGACCCCCCTCCCTCCCTCCCTCCCTCCCTCCATTCCCCCTACCCTCCCCCCAACAGCAACCCCCTTCTAACCCCCTCCCAGGCTCCGACCTCCGAATCGGCATCCTCCACGCCCGCTGGAACACCGAGATAATCTCCTCTCTCCTCGCCGGCACTCTCAAATCCCTGCGCGCCGCCGGCGTCAAAGACGAAAACATCACCATCCAAACCGTGCCGGGCAGCTACGAGCTCCCCTACGGCGTGAAGCAAATGTACACCGCGAGTCAGACGCAGCACGCCGCGAGTAGCTCGGGCGGAATCACGGGCGCTGCGGTGGACTTGTTGGGGGGTGGGAGTACGACGGACTTGACTGCGTTGAACGCAGGGAAGAAAGAGGGCGAGCAAAAAGAGGAGGGCAGCAAGGCGCCGTTCGATGCGATTATTGCTATTGGTGCGCTGATTAAGGGGTCTACCATGCATTTCGAGTACATCTCGGACGCGGTCTCGCACGCGCTCATGAAAGTGCAGATGGAGACTGGGTGTGCGGTTGTTTTTGGGTTGTTGACGCTTCTCACTGAGGAGCAGGGGCTGGAGAGGGCGGGGTTGATTGAGGGCAAGAGCCATAATCATGGTGAGGATTGGGGGAGCGCGGCGGTCGAGTTGGGGGTTAAGAGGAGGGGGTGGGGGGAAGGGCGGTTCGTTGAGTAGGAATTGGAATTAAGTTGGGCTGGATGATGATTAGAGAAAAAGGGAAATTAAAGGTATGACAGAGCATGGTATTGTCAAGATACGGATTTCGAGAATTTCAAATGAGGAACATGATGTGATAGGTGGTATTGAGCGACAAGAAAAAGGAAAAGCCCACGATAAGAGCCCGTGTTGACTTTGAGACGACTCTCAGCTTGAGACGTTCTGCTTGCTTACCGATGTAGTCTTTTGCCCAAGCGAGAGAATGTGATGAGCTACGACATGAAAGAGAAGACGAAGAAGCTGCCATTACTGAGGTACCTTCTCTCTAATGCTGATCGTACAATCCATTAGAGGGGAAGCAAACAAAAGACCGAGATTGACACCAACAACGGCAAAAAGGACAACAGCAGATCCATCGTACATTCAGCCGCACGTACCAAGTGAGGAACTGTAGAGACAGAGCAAAGAGGGTTGGAGCAAGC
Source organism: Cladosporium sp. IMV 00045 (assembly GCA_001931905.2). Classification (NCBI taxonomy): domain Eukaryota; kingdom Fungi; phylum Ascomycota; class Dothideomycetes; order Cladosporiales; family Cladosporiaceae; genus Cladosporium; species Cladosporium sp. IMV 00045. Next base: position 205,624 of record MSJI02000906.1, on the reverse strand, counting down.
ACCCAACACAGCCCTTGAAGAGAAAACACCACTCCAGCGTAAAGAATCCACTCTAGAGAAGACACACAAGGATTCGCCTTGCGTTCAATTCCATTTTAGTCTTACAAAAAACAGGCACTTCCTCCAGTCTCGTCCCTTGGGATTCCCCTGTACCCATTTGAATACCTTAGGTATGCAATTTCCCCAATGAGAATTGATATGAAAAAACCTCCCGCAGGTCGCACCAGAACCTGGAAGCGCTCGTTTCGCGGCTGCGCCCTCCGAAGGCACAACCGAGTCGTACACAATACACGAAGAAAGAAGAAGAAGAAGAAGAAGAAGAAGAAGAAGAAGAAGAAGAAG
>MSJI02000906.1:61879-198985 GCA_001931905.2 Cladosporium sp. IMV 00045 | reverse complement strand
GGGGGGAAGGGCGGTTCGTTGAGTAGGAATTGGAATTAAGTTGGGCTGGATGATGATTAGAGAAAAAGGGAAATTAAAGGTATGACAGAGCATGGTATTGTCAAGATACGGATTTCGAGAATTTCAAATGAGGAACATGATGTGATAGGTGGTATTGAGCGACAAGAAAAAGGAAAAGCCCACGATAAGAGCCCGTGTTGACTTTGAGACGACTCTCAGCTTGAGACGTTCTGCTTGCTTACCGATGTAGTCTTTTGCCCAAGCGAGAGAATGTGATGAGCTACGACATGAAAGAGAAGACGAAGAAGCTGCCATTACTGAGGTACCTTCTCTCTAATGCTGATCGTACAATCCATTAGAGGGGAAGCAAACAAAAGACCGAGATTGACACCAACAACGGCAAAAAGGACAACAGCAGATCCATCGTACATTCAGCCGCACGTACCAAGTGAGGAACTGTAGAGACAGAGCAAAGAGGGTTGGAGCAAGCACCCAACACAGCCCTTGAAGAGAAAACACCACTCCAGCGTAAAGAATCCACTCTAGAGAAGACACACAAGGATTCGCCTTGCGTTCAATTCCATTTTAGTCTTACAAAAAACAGGCACTTCCTCCAGTCTCGTCCCTTGGGATTCCCCTGTACCCATTTGAATACCTTAGGTATGCAATTTCCCCAATGAGAATTGATATGAAAAAACCTCCCGCAGGTCGCACCAGAACCTGGAAGCGCTCGTTTCGCGGCTGCGCCCTCCGAAGGCACAACCGAGTCGTACACAATACACGAAGAAAGAAGAAGAAGAAGAAGAAGAAGAAGAAGAAGAAGAAGAAGAAGAAGAAGAAGAAGAAGAAGAAGAAAAAGGGTCTCTCGAGTGAGGGAGAAAAACAATGTTGAGTAAAAAAAATGAATTTGTGAGGCTTGTATCGAAAAAAGAGGGCGAGAGCAAGGCCAGCATCTCTCATCAGTTCAAGAAGCCCTTGCAGATGGGCGAGCCGCACAGACAAGGGATGCGATCCGTCGAGCCGATTTCCCGCTCGAATTTGTAGTCGTAGGTGAGTTCCTCGTCTACGGAAAAAAAAAAAGTCAGCATGTTCTGTTCAAAAGTAAAATCGGGACTGCAAGCAAACTCACTCCTCAGTATGTCCTTAAGGGCATAAATGACAATCCTGGGCGTGCCCTCGACCTTGATAATCTTGGCGGTACAGTTGGGATCGCAGGAGTGGTTGATGAACCTGGCGATGCCGCCCTTCTTAGTGGCGTCGACGATCTCATCGTCCATCATGCGGAACAGATAGGAGGAGCCCACGCCCTGCTTCTCGTAGCGGATCTCGCGCATGTCCGCCACCTTCTGCCGCACCTTCTCGCCCACGTACTCGATGATGAGCTCGTTGATGCCGATGTTCTCGTCGGCGTACAGGCCCCATCCGTGGATGGCGGAGCGCTCGAATTTCACGTGCTTCTTGCGCTTCTTCAGCGCGTTGAAGCGGATCGCCACGTCCGCGTCGCTATTGTTGGATGTTGCTGCCAGACTCTGCTTTTGCAGGTTGATGTCGTTGACGAGGCGGCGGTTGTTGGCGCGGTTGCTGCGGGATGATGCCGTGCTGGCGATCTTCTCTGCTGCTGCTACCTTGGCTGCCTCCGCGGCGTGGTTTGGGTTGGCTTTCGCTTGCGCCTGCCTTTCCTCGCGCGCTTTCTGCACCTTGATACGGTGAGGGAGGTATTTGGATTTCTCCTCGTTGAGGATCTTCTTGACACCTTCGGTACGGGCGGAGCCAGTGGGGTTTCGTACGTAGTAGCCATCGATGCCGGTCTCGGAGGAGACAGCTCCCTGGCTGCCACTGTTGAGAGCCTTGATTTCTTTCTGCTTGAAAGCCCACAACTTCGCGTCGCCGATTTGCGCGGCCTTCTCGTCTGCCAAAACTTGCCTGGCGAACTCGAGATCTTCTTCGTCTTTGAGCGCATGCTGCCAACCGTCGATATCCAGTACGACACGGTGGTCGTCTTCAACAGTCCGTCTAGGCTTGTCGAAAGTGACATGAATAAGGTCTGTGCTGCCTTCCTCTTCTGGCACCTCCACCTCTGCCGTCTCTTCGACGACTTCTTCCAGAGGCTCGACAGCAGCAAGTTCGACTTCTTTCTCCTCGACCTTCTTGACTGCCTGCTTCTGCTCGACCGGCTTCTTCGGCTTTGGTTGACCCGCCAGTCTGGCTTTGAGCGCAAGTTGTTGTTCAATAATCTTTTCCTTGCTCTTTTTCTTCTTCTTGGCCAGCGCTGTGAGCTGCGCATCGTCCATGTCGAGTAGTGAGAGCACATCGGCGGGCGTTGGTTTCTTGATAGGTGCGTCATCCTTCGCAGTCTTCTGTACCACCGGCTTCTCGGGTTCTTCCTTGACAACAGGTTGCACGGAGAACAAATCATCATCCTCCTTGGAGCGAACACGCATGGAATATTCGGTTCGAGCGCGAGTCGCATAATTTGACGTCCGAGGAAGAGTTCCCATAACAAGCTCAAGCTCACGAGTTGCGAGATCCTCCGGCTCCTTATGCAGGAGGTGTCCGACCAATTCTTTCTGCAAATCGGTAAAGACATCCTTCTTGGTCTCCTCCTCCTCTTCCCAATCCGCGGTCTTTCTGCGCTTGTTTGGCGTCTCCGCAACTGATTCAGATTCGAATGGCGTGGAGTTCCTGCTGGCGCGACTGAGTGGTCTGCTTTCCTGGTCTTCCGTGTCCCTCGTGATAGAAGTCCGCTGTTCATCATCCGAGTCGTCCTCCTCGTCATACATCTGCTGCAGCTTGAAATGCAATCCTCTGGCATGCGACGGCCTAGGTGCGGGCCTACGCCGCCTCTCATCCAGGAATGCATTGGAAGGCTCCCTCTCTTTGAGACCTTTCCTTCCGCGTTGCTGATTCGGATCATGCGGGCGCAAAGGCTTCGAGATGCCGTGTCGTCCCCTAGGAGTCTGCGGGGGTGTGTCGCCAACCTTACTGAACAGCAAACTTGATCCCTTGTTCTCAATGTCCAGCGGATCTGGTAGGCCGAGCTTTCGTCGCTTCGAAGCGTGCTTACTGGGATCCAGGCTCTCGTGGAAGATAGGAATGGCCACGCGCGTCTTGATGTCGTCGAAGATCTTGTTGCGTAGTTCGATCTTCAAGTGCTCAAGTGCGCCTTGAACAGGATCGATGTTTTCTGCTCTGTTCTTCTTTTCGATTTCAATATCCTCGGCCTCCTCGCGCTGCAATCGCTCGACTTCCTCCCTCTTCATCTTCGCGGCTTGCACGCGCTCTGGGCTAGGACTGCGCTCGTAATTTGGGTTGCCGTACTTTTGACACTCCATGCCCATGTTGTAAGTGAAAAGTAGAGCGCCGTTGCACTCGACAAAACACCGCTCCGTCTCGTCTTCGCCTCGCTTTGAATTGTCGAAAATGACATAGTAACCCGTTTTGTCCACGCGCACTTCTCTCCAATCGTAGGATTTCAGACGCTTCTTCAAATGAGGAATGGTAGTCCCTAGCACTGGCACCGAAGCGTGAGGGATATGAATGTATGGCTTGCGCTTAATCTTTCCAAGAACTGGCTCTTCCTCGATTAGAGATGTAGCTGCAGCTCGAGGATTAAGCGGCACCGCAGACCTAGGGCCTTCGGGCGGTTTGACAGCACTTCTTCCAGAAGGTCCTTTCGGCGCATTCGGTGGGGGTGCTGGGGAATCGTTCTGCGGAGTTGCTGAATCTGTCGCAGGTGGCGGTGGTGGCGCAATACTCGCGCTGCGATTATTCTTGTCCTGCGCTTCTCTCTTCTTCCGCAGCGCATTCTCCACGTAGCGCTTGCACCGCCGACCTTCACGGTCGACCTCCACCTGCACGGTATTCAAGCCAATTCGATGGCCATGGAATTCCGCCTCCGCCTGTTTCGCCGATGCAGCTGCGGAGTATTGCACGCCATCTCTAACAGTATCCCGATACTTAATCGAGGCAATGCCGAGAAAGCTGCCTGTAGAAGGATCGGTTTTGCTCTGAACCGAGGCAATGCTTCCGAACTGCTCGAAATTGAGCCTCAGGGTAGACTCCGGTAGGAACGGATCGAAACCAAGGACCACAACCTGCTGCGCCTCTCCGGGACCGACAGAGTATTTGTCGGTCTTGAAAGGTGGCAAATTGTAGGGCGCGATTCTGTATATCGCTTTGCTCGGCCTCTCCTTCGACCTGCAATTTCCTGACATGTAGCCGGGAATCGCAAGCCGAGGATCTGGTGGCGGATCCGGTTGGTATGCCTGATTATTCACCCAGTGTCAGCGAAAGGGTACAGAGCGGAATTTTTTCGATTTTCGCCATTCTCTTCAAGATTCATGTTATCTGTATCATATTGCGCAGGCTCAGCAGATTATGAAAAGTGTTGCGTACCTCAAGTCCGAATTCTTTTGTTCTGACTGTTGCTCGTTTCCGTTCTTCCCTTTTGAGCCTGCCATCCAATTCTGGATCCCATACCGCTCTGTACCCTTTCGCTTTGCCGGGAGGTAATTGCATGGAGGGGCGATCGGCGCGCGATCGTGAAGATGCCTGTGCGGTATCCGAGGAATGCATTGTGGAGGAGGCATGGGTGCCAATGGTGGCGGCGGACATCTCGGCCATGGACTGCGCTGCTCGTGGGCTGAACGCCTTCGAAGATGAGGGATCTGAGTGGTTTGTGAGTGGCGTGAGACCGTTCGCGTGCGAGGAAGCTCTGTTTTGAGCCGAAGCTTGCGAGCCGTGACTGAAGACTGAAGAGGTCGCGCTGTTCAAGGAACTGGTCGAGCCAGCTCCAAGCAAGTGATCGCCAGACTCTGGCCGCTGGGGCTCATCTGAGTCTGGTGAGGGGTATTGTCTGTGATCACCGGCTGCCACAGAAAGGTGCGCGTTGCCTGCTGATGATGATGAATATGATGATGCGCCTTGCGCAAGTTTGGCGCGCTGTGAAAGGCGTGAGTTTGTGTAGTCAGTGAGCCCACGCTTGCGCTTCAAAGAGCTGGGTGAGACGCTTCTCCTAGCCGCTTGCACGCCGCCAGACTGCGACATGTCGTCGCCGTCACCTTAGCAGCGCGAAGAGCTCAGCATGGCGACCGAGGAGGCGATGCTTGTTGGAGAGGTGTTCGCCAAATAAGGCTGATGAGGAAAAGTTGACAGCGCTGCTTGAGCAAGAAGCACGCGTGTCGGCGCGTCCGGTGAAAGGTTTGCTGGGGAGCGCGAGTGGCGCAATGGGGGGAATGAAGGATGATGCGCGAGGTCTTGAATGACCGAGTACAGCAAAGACTCCGTTCACGCAGTTGCGACAGGGCAAGGTGAGGTTTGAGGAGATGGGAGGGTGGGAGGAGGTTGATCAGACATGCCCAAAGCGTCCTTGGCGCATTCCGTTCCAGTAGAGCGGACTTTGCTGGGGGATTGTTAGTTCGAGAGCTTCACGCCTACGACATCATCATCGGCTATTAAAAATATCGTTGTATTGAGGTTTCGGCATGTGATCTGGCATCTCTATCATATGACGAACATCATGAACGACTTGATGCTTGCAAGCACTCCCTCATCGGTTCACAGCGAGTGTTTTTGTTTCCGCAGAGATCACACGAGCAAATCGTCGATCGTTTCCCTTCTCCAACCGAACATCCCTTCATAAGACTGCGACTGGGTTGTCTGAGAATTTGTACACAAGGAACACGCAAGGCCTGTTATTCTGGAGATAGGATGATATTGCGATGCTGCCACTCGTGGGCGGTCACGTGACCCAAGAGCATGCTGCTCAAGGGTGGCATGGCCTAACTTCAGCTTCAAGGTCGATGTTTGGTAAGGCAGAGATGGAGCCTCCTGTTGCTCTTTGGCCTTTGGTTTTGCCTACACTTCGAACTCTATTTTCGGAGGTGACTGGACGGAAGTCGTGGGTGCAGACATACCATACTATAGACACAGTCATCACCATGCCTGCTCAAGGCAGAGCTACATATAGATACATCAAGCAAAGTGACAATGAATCCAACGCACAGTGTATCTCAAGCGTCTTCAAACCATTTAATGATGTTTCCACAGGTATTCAGCTTTACTCTCAAGTAACCCGTAATCACGTCCAAACCCCCAACTATGCATCGTGGATCAAGATCCCTTCTTTATAACAAACTCCCTCGCGTTTTAAGCCCTTCGAGGCGCCAATTTCCTTCCAATGTTTCCAAAACAAACGCAGCTGACAAAAAGCACGCTCGCAATCCACGTCGCCACGCCGACGGATTCGAGGTTAAAGAGACCGAGGACTAGCTCGTCCTTGCCTGTGAGATGTGCGGTAGCATTGCCCATGTGCGAGTGCAGAATATGCCTGGGAGAAGGCGAAGGGATCAAAGCCGGGTTGACGCCCAGCAGCATGCCCGTACCTCCGAGAGCAACCAGCGTAGAGAGGATAAAGCCCGGCGGTGAGCGGTCGACGAGGAACCAGATGGCAGGGTTGGCGAGGGCCAGAGTCAAAGACAGCTGCAGGGTAGACTGCCACGGCAGCTTGCGGATGGCGAAGGCGATTCCCACAAACGCCCCCACGGACCTGACCACGTCGTTCCATGCCACCATGCCCTGCTGTCTCGTGCTCGCGTTCCTTCTCCTGGCCTCTTCTTCCCTCTCTTCGATATCCTCGTCCTCGTCGCCGTTCCACATGGCGTCCAAGTGAGGCAGAGCCTGGCCGAGAAGGACACCAGCCGTACCCCAGAAGACGTAATACGGCCAGGCAGTGCGGTCGATGCCTTCAACCTTCACCGGCGCTATCTCCTGCCTGTCATGCAAGTGGCTGACCAGCAGGCCGTACAGCACTCCCACGCCGAACAGGGCGGTGACGCGACCCAGCAGTGGCAGCCAGTAGCCTTTCAGCCCTCTCTTCACGCGGAGTGGAATGTGTCTCTGCGCAACAGCCGTGCTGCGCCGTCTCCTCCTCAGGCCATTGGGTCCGTTGGCTAGGATTGTGTCTGGGATTTCGAAGTTGGCTCTATCGGAGTCGACCGGAGTTTCAGCTCCCGTGCCCCATGGTGTGGAGGGTTCTTCACGCTCAACGGCGTAGCCTGTGGGGCTGTAGATTCCAAAGAGAGTTGAAGAGGTGAGATTCAGGATGCTGCGGTTACGAGCAGGTGTTCCGCTGCCGTCTTTGGAGGAGAGAGCGGCGGTGAGTTGGGAGGGGAAGTTTTGGGGATCGGTGGGAGGAGTGCCGGAGGGTGAAGGTGGGTCGCTGGCGGAGAGCTCGAAGGGTCTACGAGGGCGGGGACGGAGGGGAGGGACGCTTTCGTCGGCGTGAGGAGAAGGGTGTGACATGGCTGAATGAACGTATCCTCGGCAGTAGCTGTGGTGTTGATGCTGACGCTTAGACAAGACGCAACAAGACTCGGACAAAGGCTGCGGCGGTGGAGGGAATGGTGGAAGTGTCTTTGACGGTCCAAGCTTGAGGGCTTTCAAGGGCAACGGTCGTAGACAGGCGTGAGCGGGGACGTCGTAAGATATAGAGAAGCGATATGTTGAGAGAGAGGAGTTGAGGAGCAGACAGACCTCAGCTGCAAGGTCATGGCTGCAATGCAGAGAGGAGAGCGGAGAAGGAGGAGCTGGTCTGACCGAGCCCCAGCGATTTCTTCTTTCGTCACACGATGCTGCAGGAATCTTTGGCATGTGAAAGGCGAGGAGAGCCGCCAAGAGGTATTCAGGGTAAATGTATGAGATCAAAACTGGTAAGAACCACGCCTTCTCTGATTGTCGTTGTTGGCAGACGTTTTCTGAGTCTTCTCCGCCATATAACAAGGCATATGAAGGTTGAATCGATCCATTATCCACTTAGACATATCTTCGAGAGACGTTTGAAACCTCTTCATGTTCAGCATGAATCGCAGTCTCATGTCGAGTGACGTATCATTGCACACGAAAATCATCAGCGGCATATCATAAGCCTAATTGGTAGACCCTTTCCAGGTGGATCTCTCCTCTACTTTCTCTTTAGTATTGATACAGCGAATCCCCGCAACCTCAGGTTTTGGACAAAGTCCAAAAAAATCTCCGCTACAGTTGAAGTCGTGGAATCGCTTATTGGAGGCGAGGCCTTCTAGATCATCTATACCCAATTCAGATATATTCTTTTGCCTCTTCACACCCATAAGCTACCACAGCTATGGCGACACAAGATTCTGCGGCTGCCAATGGCCGGACAGCACAGGTCAAGGTGCACCTTACCTCGAGGAATGAAGATATCCAGCTGCCTCAAGACACTGGCGCCATTCTCGTCTCTACTGGTTAGTGATACTTGATCTGTGACGCTTGGAGCATACAAAGACAGATACACCTGGCAAAAAAAACCTGCCTTGCTCACATTATGGCTCTGTAAATTTTTCGCAGCTTTAACTAACAACCTCACAGAATTCAAGCGCTATCAACTCTCAACCCTGGTCAACCGCCTCCTCGAAACCGAACAACCCATTCCTTTAGAATTCCTTGTCAATGGCCAATTCCTGAGAACATCCCTGGACGACTTCCTCACCCAGAACGGCATCAGCGCAGAAAACACCCTCAACGTTGAATACGTCAAGGCTCTCGTCCCTCCCCTTCACGTGGCAAGCTACGAGCACGACGACTGGGTTTCCTCCGTTGATGTCCTGTCCGGCTCCTCCAACGCAGCCAAGTGGGCAGGCAGTGCCTACGACGCCTCAAGCCAGCCTCGCGTGCTCTCTGGATCATTCGACAGCATCCTGCGCATGTGGGATACCAGCGCCAACATCATCGCCACCGGACAGGCCCACGCAGCACCCATCAAAGCCGCCAAGTTCATCTCCCCAACCCAGATCGTCTCCTCAGGCGCCGACCGCACTCTCCGCCTGTGGAACTATTCAGACGCCGCCCAACCCGGCCAACAAGGCACTCTGACGCCCACCCTCGAACTGTACGGACACAAGGGCTCCGTCGACGCCCTCGCCGTGCACGCTCCTTCATCACGCATCCTCTCCGCCTCAGCAGACCACACCGTGGGCCTCTGGTCCACGAAGAAATCCGAAAACACCACCGCCCCGGAACATCTCCTCCCCTCCGCCTCGAACAAGCGCCGCAAACTCTCCGCCAACAGCAAACCCAGCCCCCAGCGCGGCCCCCTCAGCCTCCTCTCCCGCCACACAGCGCAAGTCTCCGACGTCGCCTTCGACGCCAAAGACCACACCGTCGCCTACAGCACGTCGTGGGACCACTCGCTGAAGACGTGGGACCTCACCACCTCCGCCTGCGTCGACTCGCGCTCCACCCCGCAGCCCCTCTTCTCCGTCCTGCACCTCCCGGACTCCTCGCTGATCGCCTGCGGCACGTCCGCCAAGCACATCACGCTGATCGACCCGCGCGCGTCCGCGCAGACCATTTCCGCCATGACGCTGCGCGGCCACACCAACGCCGTCGTCAGCCTGTCTCGCGATCCGAACTCCAGCCATCAGTTCGTTTCTGCCAGCCATGACGGCACGTGTCGGATTTGGGACCTGAGGAGCGCGCGCAGCGATGCCAGCGAGCGTGTTGGCGAGAGTGTCTATGTCATTGGCCGCGAGAGCGGGAAGGGTGGCGTTGCGGGCGATGGGGTCAAGGTTTTCGGCGTGCAGTGGGATGCTGAGGTGGGTGTTGTCAGTGCTGGTGAAGATAAACAGGTGCAGATTAACAAGGGGCAGTCGTAGGTGTAATTATTTGCTTGGAAAAAGAGAGTATGGGTAGGTATTTTGTATCAAAAGTAAAATAGAGATTGAAGAATAGAAGGCATTTATAGACTCGAAGTTGGTTGCTCACCAGTGGAATGCGATTAGCACTCATTTGATATACTTGCTTTGCTGTATACATTGACGAAAAGCACAAAAAAGAAGAATCTCCATGCGAGCCGACGATATCTGCCAAAAAGGATCGCAACAGGACTCTTCCCGTAAAACGAACGCAAAGCATGAGCTTCACCAGGAAAGGAAAAGAAAAAGAAAAAGAAAAAGGAAAAGAAATAAGTAAGACCATGAACACAAAGCCAACGACTTCAAAAACCAACATTCACATCCAACAAAGCTCACTCATAATCTAATCATACCAAATAGCATTCATCCCAAACCCGGGCTCCTTAACATCCAACCTCGCCACGCGCCCCAAAAACTCCTCCTTCCAGCGATAAACCTCCACAAACCCCTGCTCGTCATCACACATGGCCAGCCACTCATCGCTCCACGGACACGGGCTGACGGCATTACTATGCCCGCCACTGGTCGGGGTGGGGTTCAGACAAATCTGCCTCTCAATGCTGCCCCCCTCGCCCAGTTTGAAAGCCGCAATGTAGCCCGTGAGAGAAGGCGAGTTGGAGCGGGATGTGGCGAAGAGGTAGCGTCCGCTGCTGGACGTGAAGACGACGTCGGAGCGGTACATTTTCGGGTACAGCGTGGCGTGGCCTGGTGGGATGAGAGGGTAGGAGTCATTATTGTAGATGGGCTCGTGCGTCTCGGGGTTGATGGTGTAGCTGCAGAGGCGGTTGCCGGATTCCATGAGGGCGTAGAGCGTGCGCGAGTCTTTGGAGAGTTCGACCCAGCGGGGATGGTCATTGGGGGATGGGGCGGAGAGGGAGGAGACGAGGGTTAGTTGGCCGGTTGTTGAGTCCTGGGGGTTTAAGGGTTAGTCTTAGAGGGTCTTGTGATTTTGGAGAGGACGGAATGGGCGAATGGCGAACCTTCTTGTGCGTCCAGATCTTGTTGGCCCACATGTCGGCGGAGTAGAGGTACTCCTCATTCTTGTCGAAGACCATGCCGTGAATGGCAGTGTTGTCCTGGTAGGGATAGTTCTGGACGTTCTCCTTCAGACCGCCGGCCTCGTCGACGGAGAAGACATTCCCGTAGCCCGCGAAATCGTAGAACGGGTTGCCGTAGACGTTGTAGGGCGGCTTGTTGGCGGCGAGGACGAAGATGGCGCGAGTCTTGGTGTCGGCATCGTTGGCTTTGGGGTGGCCGCCCATAGGGTGCGAGGAGTGGTGCACGATGTCTGAGGGTGAGTTGACGGTGAAGGAGTTCCATTTCTTCATGCCGGCGCCGTAGATTGTTTTCCGGTCGTGGGAGAAGGTCATCCAGGAAATGGGCTCGTCTTTGGGAATTTCGGTGCGTTTGACCAGTTCGAGAGTGAGCTTTTCATCGTCAAATACGACGGTGAAGATGGCGCCTGGAGGCGTCCTGGGATTGCTGTTAGTTGGTGATATATTGAAGATGTTGGTGGCGACGTGATTCGAAAACACGCGATTGGCATGTTTAGATTGTAATTTCGTTTCATGATGATAGATATTCAAGAGAATGCTAGAACAGTAAAAGCACCATATAGCCGAAGCAGGAGACAGAAACCAAAAGACATACCAAGTGCCAATCATCAAATGGTGCTTCATCCTGGCTTGTTGTCTGTAGCAGTGGCTGCTAATTCGTGAAGATTGATGCTGACTGTTATATTGCAATCTCGAAAGATTCCTAAACATGGGGAAGAAGAACAACGACACGACAAATGGTGTACAGACATGATGTTCTTTCCTTGTCGTCCTCGAGATCCACCGTCGGCCACCTCGGAGCAATGCTTAGCCACTTCGGCAGCCAGTCGCGGATGTATTAACTTCCTCACGCCCATTCGTGCCATTATTCATTCCATCGATTAATGACATGGACTCTTGTGGTACCCACGACTTTCTTCATCCTCCAGCCTCCCTCCCTCTCTCCTCTCCACATCAGTTAACTCATCGCCCAAGTCGATCCTTGTGCCTCGTCCAGTCTCACCCGCATTCACACTCAGACCGCCCAATGGCTCGGGCTTAGCTGCAGAACCACTCCACCCTCCCTCTCGACTCTGTACTGATGCAGCCCGAAATGCACGAGGTTGGATCTGGCCAGGAGCCATGCCGCACATTCTCACCTCCCTCGATATTCTCTCCTTTCGACTCCCACGATTGAATTGCGCCGTCAACATCACTTCACATCGCCCAGTAACAGCCTAAGCGTGTGAATAACCGCCCAATACTCACGACTGCCAACGGCGCTTCCGTTCGCTTCGACCAATTCACTCTCTCTCCACTTCACACGCGCCCAGCCTTGCGCAGGCTGCTGCAGCTCAGCCATTGGCCTACCCTAGCCAACGCATACATACCAGCAGCGTTTCCTTAAATCCTCGCACATAATGGGCTTCCTCGACGGCGACTTCTTCGGCGGCACGTCAAGCACATACGGCAGCTCATCTCGCCATCGCTCGCGCTCAGGAACCCGCTCCACCAGCGGGCGCAGTGGCTACTACGCCCGCCCTTCGGCGTCGCGGAGCAGCTCTTACCACGGCGGCGGCAACGGCAGCAGCTCGCGCGGCTTCTTCTCTTCCACCGGCAGCGGCGGTTCCTCTCACTACAAGCGAAGGCCGCGCGATGGCTACATCTCATACCTTGTGCACAGATTGCAGCGTCTGCTGAGGGATCTGTGGCAGTACTTCCGGAGACACCCCGTCAAGGCCTTCTTCGCCGTCATTGTCCCCTTGATCAGCGCTGGAGGTGCCGTGGGAGGACTTCTCAAGGGAATGGGCTTCCGAATCCCGGCTGGGATTAGTAGTGTGCTTGGAACTGGTGGCGGTTCTGCGAGAGGCGGTGGAGGATACTATGGAAGTCGGGGATACGGAGGCGGCTCAAGTTCTGGAGGATGGGGCGGTTTGAGCAGCTTTCTGGGAGGTGGTGGTGGAGGAGGCGGCATAATGGACAACGCCGGGAACATCATCAAGATTGCCAGGATGTTCATGTGAGGAAGGCCCGAGGAAGACTGGCGACGACACAGATCCTGGAGATCATGTAACATGCCATGTGATGGCGTCCGGAGCAAAGACCATGCAATGTTGCAGATGCAGCAAAGGAACAAGGCACCGATTCTTGCGCGGACCCGTGCGACTATCCTTAGACTGCAATGGCAGAGGCGCATGGAGACAAAATTGAGAAGCTCGAATGGCAACAGAGCATAACGAAATGGGAGTTAAGGGAGGATGTTTTGATCTCACAGGATACACGGGACGGCGTTTCAAGACCAAGATTCTTCTTCAGGAAGGAACGGGCCACGAGCGATCGGGAAAACGCCTGGGTTTATGGTAGACAAACAGCATGTACGCATGTGAATGACTTTTTTCCTTTTTTGTCACATGACACCCCATTCACTAGTTTTCATTTGCGCCAGTGCAGTTACATGACATCCAGATTGACGAACGCAGCAGCACACACACATCTCTCCACCCAACAAGACTGGAACGCAACCTCGCCACCGACCACCTCAACAACCCATCCACACCCAAACATGGCGACTCGAGGCTTCTACACCCCAATCCACTCACCACCCTCCTCGCCGCCCGCCATGCCCGCACTCTCACTCCCATCACCACGCTACCTCGACCCAAGCGACCGCTCCGTCGCCTCCCTCTACTCCGATGCGACCCTCCTCGAAGGAAATGACAACACCGGCGGCGTCCTCCTCCCCACCAACTCCCCCTCCACCAACGAGCAACCGCCCATCCCTCCTCTCAAACTCCTCCGTCCCCGCTCCTACACCCTCCCAAACCCCACCTCCCTCCCGCAAACCCTCACGCACATCCTCCCCACCCGCCCAAAACCCAAACCTCAACTCCAAATCCTGCTAGCCCTCACGCCCCGCCCCGCCAGCCGCGCGGAGCACACTTTCTTCTCCGCGCTGAGCGCGCGCCTTTGTGCGGATTTCAGCGCGGGAGGGGAGGAGTGGGGGTGTGTGAGTTTGTACGCGTATTTGAGGGGGTGGTTGGAGCGGTTTGAGGACAGGCAGGAGGATGGAGTTGGGATCGGGGGTATTCACCCTTACGCTCTGCGCGCGAAGCTGGCGGAGGAGAGGGAGGTGCAGTGGCGCTTGGGGGTGCCGGTTTTGTTGGGATTGATTGAGAGGGAGGTGCAGAGGGGGAGGAGGGCTTTTGTCGTTTGTGGGTTGGGCGCGGGGGATTGGGAATGGGTGAGGGCGTTTGCGGACAAGGTGAGTTTCGTTGTTGTTTGGCGTTTTGAGGCGAGGGTTGGAGAGCTGACGAGATTGCAGATTGCTGAACCGAATGGTGTACTGGCTTTTTTGCCGGTTGTGGATGCTGGTGGGGTCGTGCCCCCGGAGTTTGAGAGTAGGACGGTGGAGGTGAGTGGTTCCTTGAGATGCTGGCTCAGAGCAAACACCGGTGCTGACAATCGTTCCTGCACGAACAGCTTAAATCGACTGATCCGCCTCAGATCTACGACGCTCTCCTAGCGGCACTCTATGCCAGGGGCACAGCATCTTCAGCAGGTGAGGCGAACGAGCCTATTCTGATCGAGGATTGAGAAGCCACGGAGTTTTGATGATACAAGACTGGTTGGATGAAGAGGTTTGGCAGCTTGTGAAGAACAGTCACTTGTGCTTGCTGATGCGAGAGACCACTGTATCAAGGAGAGCGCTGTTTGAACATTAAGCGCCTGAAGAGCACACCCTTCACAAAGAACAACTTTTCACTCCAGGCCACACGCAGAGAGAACAGATTGTGGTATGTCAGTGGCCGCATGTCTTTTCCTGGCGACTCATATTGATGAAGTGAGGTCTCTATTAGCTCTCAAGCTTGGCCTGCCATAGATGGCAAGAACGACTCCCCCCAATTCCCATATTTCAAAACCAATTCGAATGGTGCACACGTACGACAGTCTGCTGAGATCTCCTGAGACAATCAGGTTACCTCATCATGGCGGCAGCAACTCTTCTCACACCAACACTCCACGTCGAGGTCCAGCTGACAAGGTCGTGGGTTGGAAGCCTGAACATCCACGCGGCCATGCGCAAAGCCGTAGCCGAATGGATCCAAACCAACTATGCAACTGTCAACATCGACAAGCTTGAAGACTATCGAGGAATCGACAACAGCATCTATATCCGCTCGATCGAGATCGCAGACTTCACTGGACCACATGAACCCACCGGCTACTACTCCCTTATCGACGTCGCTCTCGACGTGCAAACCTACGTCCTACTTCCAGAGGACGACACAGGCACCCGCCGACGCGTCAAGCAAGACAGCGAAAATTCTCGCATCGTAGCACTGCCAAACGCCTCACTGCACGAAGAATGGAACTCCCTCGTCTTCGACGACGGGCTGCCGTCACGCCTCCTCCGCTATCTCGTTAGGATGGTGGGAATGATGGGCACGCCTGGTCTCAACATCGCCACCTTCAACTGGAACAAGATCTGCCTACTCTACGGCCCTCCAGGTAGTGGTAAGAGCACGCTGTGTCGTGCTCTCGCGCAGAAACTTAGCATTCGTACGAGCGACCTCTTTCCCAAAGCGACGCTTGTTGAGATCAATGCAAATGCCATGCTCAGCAAGTATTTCGGCGAGAGTGGGAAGCTTATCGAGAGCACGTTTGAGAATGTGCAGAGTATTGCGAAGGATCGCTCGACTTTCGTTGTGGTGGTCATTGATGAGGTCGAGACTATCGCTTCGTCCCGGCAACGTGTCTCGAGCAGTGGCGAGTGCAGTGATGGACTTCGAGTGAGTCCTCGTCCGTAATGTTCTCACGGCGCATACCTGATGCTGACAGATCACAGGCAACAAACCAGCTTTTGACTGCTCTTGACCGTCTGCGCCACCTGCCGAACATTCTGGTTTGCTGCACCAGCAACCTCATTGAAGCTATCGTACGACTTCAGTACAATTTACAATGCTTGTTTTGATACATCTGAACTGACTCTTTGAAGGACCCTGCTTTCCTCGACCGTGTCGACATAAAGCAACACGTCCCTGCTCCATCCTCAGCAGCAGTCTACAACATCTTCCGCAGCTGTATCAACGAGCTCATGCGGAGCAAGTTGCTGGCCGACGAGACCGCCACGACCAAATGCAACAAACCCGAAGAATCTCAAACGTCGAAATGGTCACCGCCACAATCCGCACAGAGATCTCGCTCCCCCTGTCGCACCCGCAAAAAGAGACGCCGCACAGCAGCTGCAACCCGAACCCAATCGCCAATCACACAGCCGACTCCCAGCTCGCAACTCATCGTCGCTTCTTCTCCCGCAGACGAAAACTCCCCTGCCAACAGTGACGATATCGACAACGAACAACAAACGATCCCCACACTTCCCACCACCCTCATGGCTCAATACCAAGACCCTTCCAGTCCAGGCCAGCGCATCTGGACTCTAGCTAAGAAATGCCAGAGTTTGCAGTTCAGTGGTCGTACGCTGCGACGCCTCCCAGTGTTGGGTCTGGCGATGTATACGTGGGGAGGCAGAGTCGGCATGAGCGAGGCAGTTGACGCTCTGGAGAAGGCTGTGGAGGAGGAGATCCTTGCGATGAGGAATGGGAAGGTTGATGGGAAGGAGTAAGACTGGGAAAGAGAGGGCTGGTGAGGAAAAGGTGTTAGCTCGTGAGAGAATGGACAGGTTCACGAAAACGCGCGCTGTGCGCATAGCTCGTCGTTACTAGGATGCCGCTTTGAACTAAAGCTCAACATCATGTCCACACTCCCTAGAGCGCGAGGAACCTACATCCCCAATGACGAAATCCGAATCTCATCATTCGTAACGATTGCATCGATAGATGAATACAATGTTTTCCAAAATAATCATACAAAAGCCAATTCCGCAACGTTACCCAACCCGACCCAAACCCCCAAAAAGAAACCCTCTATTTGCCCTTATCGTTACCATAATGCGCCCTGGTGTACGCGGCCTCAACGGCATTGGGGCGTCCGACCTTCTGGTCGGCTTGCGACTTCTCGAACGGGGGCGTCGAGATGCCCTTGTCGTGTTCTTGGTTCGACTTGGTGTTTTCGGGGTTGCCTGTGTGGTTGTGTCAGAGGACATGCCAATGTGCAATGCGATTTGCTGCGGCGCTGGTGTGGGATAGGGCGATGCTCGCACGATGTGGCATGGGATGGCGCGTACCTAGAGGCGTCGCCACGGCGGGCATGTGAGTGTGGGTGCCGCCCTGCGCGGCGTATCTCGAGCCGACGTTTCGCACGCCTTGGGTTTCGAAGATGTTTCTGATGGGAAGAAGAAGAAAATGGTTAGCTTCTAATATCCCATGCAACGGACGAATTGCAAGACAAGTACTCACGATGTGGGAGCAACGGCCTTTGCGGATCGTGGGAACATGAAGACCAGAGCACCTATGCCGCCTGCGGCGAGGGCCATGTTACGGGGAGTGAAGAACGACATTGGTTGTGGTTCGACTTATGGTGGTTGTTTGATTGATCGATGAAGTTGAATCGAAGGGTATGGTTGGTAAGAGCTGCTGATATAGCAGATGGGATTCAATAAATCGAGAACAAAGTGGGAGGGAAGAATGACGGAATGATCGAACGTCACATCCCAATGATTATACTCAGACGATTGACCCTGTCATCCAAGCACCCAAGCAAGCTCATCACAGCTCCCTTGAATTGTTACGCGCAATTTGCGATGGTTGATGTCATTATAGCTATCAATGCGAAAGCACGTGAATCGATCTGATCGCTAGCTCGCGGCCCCATGCTCAGGAACGGCCCCGATTGAGCTTGTCCAAACCCTAATTTCTGCCCGCCGCAGAGTCATTTTACAGACTTCAATGCCCCTCACTTAAATTTATCAAGCAGGTGAGAATAAACACAACACCTCTCACTTCTTCAAACACCCCTAAGCACACACAGGGTATCTCAAACTCTTACACCACCACCACCATGCCCTCCCCCGCCAAAATCAGCGTCCTCATCTCCGGCTCCGGCAGTAACCTGCAAGCCCTCATCGACGCCAACAAAAACAGCAACAGCGATAGGAACACACCCACCCTCCCCAACGCAACCTTCACCCGCGTGATATCCGACCGCGCCTCCGCCTACGGCCTCGAACGTGCCAAGAACGCCAACATCCCCACCTCAACACACGGCTTCCTGCCGTACAAAAAACGCTTCCCGGACCCCAGCGGCAGCCTGCCCTACCAACAAGCGCGCGAAGCGTACGATGCCGACCTTGCGAAGCTGGTTCTTTCAGACTCGCCCGACCTGGTGGTGTGCGCTGGTTTCATGCGAATTCTGACGAACGCCTTCCTCTCCGCGCTGGAGGAAGCGGGCGTGCGCATCATCAACTTGCACCCCTCGCTGCATGGCGATCTGGTCGGGGCGGGGTGTATTGAGCGTGCTTGGAAGGAGTTTGAGGAGGGGAAGAGGACCAAGACGGGCATTATGGTGCACTATGTCATTGCTGCTGTGGATGAGGGGGAGCCGATTTGTCAGAGAGAGGTGGGCATTGAGGGGTGTAAGAGTCTGGCGGAGTTGGAGGAGAGGATGCATGAGGCGGAGCATGTGTTGATCGTGGAGGGTGCGGGGAAGGTCGTGCAGGATATTGTCAAGGGGAATGAGAACTGATTGTGGGAAGATCCAACATCAGGCCGCTATGCCTTGGACAACTCAAATTCGCGAGAGCAGCGAGCAGTCGACGATTTGGGTCTTCAGAGGGCTTTGGTCGGCTGGTTTAGCCACGAAACCACAACATCGTGACAATAGGCGCACCCAACACTGGAGAGTCACGCTATGACATCCTATCCAGTCTTCCCGATAGATGGTCAAGTTTCCCAACATCAATCACCCGTCAAAACCCGCAGCGAAGTCCCAACCCAGTTCACCATTCGGACATACCACCAATACAGCCACGGAGCCTCTGATCCTCAGCCAAAGA
Source organism: Cladosporium sp. IMV 00045 (assembly GCA_001931905.2). NCBI lineage: Eukaryota > Fungi > Ascomycota > Dothideomycetes > Cladosporiales > Cladosporiaceae > Cladosporium > Cladosporium sp. IMV 00045. The sequence goes on along the minus strand of MSJI02000906.1, from coordinate 180,284 downwards.
AGGAATGAAAAAGCACAGCCCCAGACCAAAGTTAGAAGAATGTCTTAAAAGAGAGGGGGAACATGCACGTTCAGATGTTCTTGAATGAACCGAGCGCTTTCACGGAAAAAATGCAAATCCCAACTGGCAAATGGGCATCAAATCTACCTCGACTGACTGGTGAATCTATGCACAAACAGATGACAAGATTCAAAAGGGCAGCAAAGAAGAGCAGATTAGGGTCAAAGGTTTAACGACTAACGAGAATACTATATCACTACGAATCAAGCCAACTTGCAAACATTCCCAAGTAGCAAGAGAGGAACAAGCATGTCATCAACACCATTTTCCCACCCGCTCTGGTTTTGATAGACACGAGAGTGAGAGTTCACAGAACGTTTGTCATGTGGACATGGCGATGCAAACATGGCGAGTCAAACACGTATGTAAGTGAAATTCAAATATCGACTCTCATTGATAAAAGCAGACTTGGAACTTCGAATCTCGAAGCATAGGTTAGGTAATGAAGGCAAGTCAAATAAGTCAGACGGGTGAATAATTCTAAGTCAAAATTCAAATAGGCGGGGTATCTAAAATCTCAAGCGAAAGACCAAAGAACCAAGGAAAACTGCAGAAGATCAGGTCCCGAAAAACGACGTTTTTGCCTTGTCCTGCTCCCCTTTTTGATCCCAGTTTTTTTTCCTTTCCTTTTTTCGGGTTTTCGTTTTGTTTTGTCCTCCCTCAGATCAAGCACATCAAGAAGTAGAGTAAATATCCATAACATCCATCAAATCAGTCAAATTCATCAAAATCATCAGTCGGTCCAACACCCTTCTCGAAAAAATCGCTCGCTTTTCGCCCCATGCATGCATGCAAATCCAGAAATCGAAAAAATGAATCCCCAAGCCCTCACACCAAAGACACATTAACGAAGAAAAAATTGAGCGCACGAAAGACCCGCGCAAAATCACGGGAGGAAAACCATGCGCTCCATGAGACGTTTCGGCCGTTTGCCAGCCAGCCAGCAGGACAGTCCACTGTTTGCGTTTCTCCCACACGCACATCTGCATCTCTTCTCCACTCTCTCTTGTCCTCTCTCAACCCTCTCACGGCAAGAGTTGCACGCGCAGCCAGTCAAAGTGACTATCCGATTTTGCAATCGACAGTCACATGACGGCGCAAGAACTCTGCTGCGCCGTAGCGAGCACCTTAGCAGGCGGCAAGCTGCCCGCCGAAGCGGTGGTCCACGAAGACCCGGCGGTGCTGCGCCTGCGCCTGGCGGCCGTCACGGGGACGTAAGAGGGGCCGTGGTGCTGCGAGAGAGGAGGGAGGGGGTGGGAAGATGCGTGGTGGTGGTGGTGGGAAACGAGGTGCGGGACGCCACCGCCGGCGGCGGCCGAAAGCTCAAGTTTTTCATCATCTTTTTTTGGCGGCCTGGGGGCGCCGGCCATCCAGGCCGCTATGCCCGATATTTCTTTCTTTTTCTTCTTCTTGGGCGCCGCTTCGGCGGTAACGTCCATGACTGGCCCTGGGGGCATCAGGCCGTCGAAGGCGGCGGGGTTGAAGCCTGGTGGTAGGCCGACGAAGGGGGCGGGGGGAGGGCTGCCGCCTGCTGGAGGTGGGGGTGGGACTTCGACCACGGCTGAGGTTCGTTTGGCCTTCTTGTCGCCCTTCTTCGCTTTCTTGGGCGCGGCAGCTGCGGCTGCTGCTGCGTTGGGGTCCAAGTTCAACATGTTGGCCAAGTCGATGCCGGCGAATGGATCCGGGTTGGCTTCTGGTGGCGGAGCTTCTGCCGGCTTCTCTTTCTTCTTCTTCTCGGGAGTCTCAGGAATGGGCCACATGTGCATGGAGACCTCCCAGTCCGGCTTGATCATGGTGTCCCACACCTGGGGAAGAATGATCTCGCCATCAGGGCCCATGAGGTCGTAGTGACCTTCCTGCACGTGCATACCGATCACGTCGACGTGAAGGAAAGCCTGCTTGATGAGACTCTCCATCCCCTTCCAAGTCTTGCAAAGGTGCCAGGGAAAGCTGAACTTCCTGCCGACGGCGTCCTTGAACTTGATAGGAGCCTTGAGCATGTCTGGAACGGGCTCGTTCTTCTTCATGACTTCCTCCAACTCCTTCTGCTTCTTCTCCAGCTCCAAGCGCGCTGCTTCGGCCTCGGCGAGTTTCTTGTCACTCTCGTCCTTGGCCGCCTTCGCAGCCTCCTCGGCAGCTTTCTCAGCAGCTTCTTTGGCAGCAGCAGATGCAGCGGCAATCTCCTCCTTCTTCAGCGCCTCCTGCTCTTCCTTTGCCTTCTTCGCCGCTGCCTCAGCCTTGATCGCCTCCGCCTCAGCTTTCAGTGCCTCGTCGCGGGCGATGCGCTGTTCTTCCTGCTGCTTGAGCATGGCTTTCAAAGCTTCAAGTTCCGCCTTCATTTCCGAGTCATCCTTTTTCTCGATCACCACCTCTTTAACAACTTCCTTCTCTTTCTCTTCCTTCGGAGGCGCGGGCGGCGGCGATGCTTGCGGAGGGTATCCAGGGTAGGGCGATTGTGTAGGCATGGGGTAGCCGTGCTGCATCATGTGAGGCACGCCTTGCATCTGGGGATATCCATAAGGCGAAAGCATGAGCTCAGAGCCATAGCCAGCAGAGCCGTAGCCGGCAGAGCTGGGCGGGCCTTGAGGATACATGCTGTGTCGCTGAGAGGGAGGTCCGGGTCGGTGGTGCTGGGGCATTTGAGGCATTTGAGGCTGTGGTGTCTCGCCAGGGAAGTAACTAGACGAATGCTGCGACTCCATCGGCGAGAACGGGTTCTGACCTGGCGGCCCAGGCGCAAAAGGGTTGTTCTGCGACGGATATCCGAAAGGATCGTGTTGAGGCCTCAGTGCCAGGGCCTGTTGCTGCTGCTGCTGGTATGGGTCGGGGAACCCACCAGGCATTCCGGGAGGCATGCTTGGAGGGTAGCCGCCATGGCCGCCGTGGGGGATCGGACCAGACCCATGTCTGTACGCACCAGTCGGAGGGAAAGGCGCATGGGTCGGTGGACCATGGCGGCCATACGCATACTCGTCAGGCAGATCCACGGTGCCGGACGAAGAGTCGTCAGACGGATGCCGCCTGGGTTCGCGGCGCTCGCGCGAGCTGTGGTGAGGTTCGTGGACTTGGTGTCTGCTCGATCGGTGACGGTGGGAGCGGTGGTGGCGCGGCGGCTCCTCTTGCTCGATACTGACGTAGCGAGAAGAATGCCGCCTGGTAGGTGCGGGGCGAGCCTCCGTGTTGTGGCGGCGAGATCTGGGGTGTCGTGGAGGGTGCGAGGCAGACTCCGAGGGGTCGATGTCGTCCTCGGAGAGATGCTGCCACTCTGAGGAGCTGAAGGAGCTGTGGCTGTCGGTGGATGCAGGCGAGTGGACAGACGGGCTTCTGGAGGAATGCACGTCGGCGCTCGCTGGATACACTCGCACCTTGCCCGAACCAGAACTGTTTGTGTACGTTACGGTGCTGCGATGATGGTCAGTGAACCGTGATGATGGATGGCGACTCCGCATTGGAAGAAGCATTGGGCAAGGGTTCGGTGAGGAATGGAGGGGAAGGAAGACTCACGACGGCATGGATCGGTCGTGTGGATGCGATCACCTTCGACTGAACCAGACTTCACGCAGCGAAGAAAGGTCAAGAAGAGGCGGTCTGGAGAGATGATAAGGATAGCCTTTCGGTGGCGGAAGGGATTCGTAAGGAGTTACGGGGTGAGCTTTGGCTTTTGGCTTTCAGTTGCGATTTAGCTTCCAGGAACGAAAGGCAGCGGTCGTGCGTGTCGATCTGTTTGGTTTGCGGGGGAGTTTGCTAATCGGCGAGAAGGCGATGTAGTAGGGAGGACAGTAGTGCTGTGTGTCTTAGACCCGGTTGCGTGGATAGGGAACTAAACAAGACTATAGTTGCTCAGGAGAGTAACGACGGTGTTGATGGTTGAAGTAGTAAGGGGGATGCTTTCTGCGTGGCGTTGGTGTTGGTGTTGGTCTCGCAATCGAAGCCGACAGGAGAGGCAAAAACGCTAAGCTAAGCGCGCGGGCAGGTTTCAGGGCGAAGGAGTCGCTGTTTCGGGGCAGGCGAATATATCCTGAACCGCACTATTAATATTGTCGTTGGTCGTAGATGGTGTGTCGAGTAGAATAAATCAAGAAATGCGGCGTGCACACATGCGCCTGGGGGGAGATGCAGGGGATCAGATCAACAAGTGCAGTCGGCGGTGTTTTGTTTGCGGTGCGACTGTTGAGGAGATGCGACTTATGACGAAAGCCGTCCTGTGGTGGGATGGGCCAGCCAGTCGAGCTTTGTGGTGTGGTGTTGGGTGCTGGCTGATGGTTACAGCGAGATGTAGCCAGGCCAACCAACCGGCGGCTGCAGCAAGCAAGCAAGCAAGCAAGGCCCGGGATTCTCAGGGCTCGCGGCTGCAGTGTCGATGGCTGCGCAGGGCTCTACCGCATCGCGACATGTCAGTGGATTTCTTTTGAGGAAAAACAGAAACAAAAAAATGTGTATGTAGAAGAGGCGAGGTCGCCAGGCAAAGACAAGTGCGAGAGCGCGGGCCTTGGGTTTGGTGAGCGGCGAAAGCTGCCTGAACTACTGCCTTTTGCTCATCGCCCGGCCCAAGGCTAGCCTCACAGTAGCGGGCTCGGTTTCATGCAGGCAGGGTGGAGTCCGGCGCTCGCCCTAGAAGAAAAGTAGGACTCACAGAAAATCGTCAAGATGATATTGCCGGGGTGGTGAGTGCGAATGGGAAGGACGAGGAGATTATAACAAGGATCGGGAAAAGTGGCGGTCTCTGATGGAGGGAAGTAGACGGCGGGCCAGAATGTTGTCGGAGAGGCGGTACAGCAGCAGCAAGCAATAGAGGTGGCAGCAGCAAAGAAGGTTCGTCTTGTCTCAGTGGTCAGTCGGCAACGAGCAGCTGGTGATCAAGACCCTCTCCTCTTCTTTCCTCGCTACAAGATCCCTTCTACCGTTGCTCTCTCCCACACTACTCACACACAGCAGCACACCACCACGAGCCGTCCACACGAGATCTGGAGAGATCTGGATCAGCGGGCTTGTGAATGACCGGTCCGGTGGTGTGTCAGCCTCGGCTTGTGTTGCTGCTTGCGTCTGCTCTCTGCTCCCTCTCAAAGATGACAGGGTTGGGCGATTGATGATGATGGATGGTTCAGCTAAGTATCAGGGCAAAGTATGGTATGCCTGGTTTGTCGGGATGACGGGCTTTCAAGGCCGGCGACGGCGGTGTCTTCGTAGTCTCTTTAATTGGCAATGTCGGAGTTCGTGAGGCTGCATCGCAATGCGGTGATGACGATATGAGGGTGACGATGGGAGGAGGAAGAAACGGAGAGGGATATCTTCTTGAAGAAATTCCCTTTGTGGGTGTGGGCGTATGTGCGCGCGCGAGCAGGATGACTTTTTCTCTCGTGCTCGTCTGGTGGTGGGGTTGATGTATGCAGCGCAGGCTGTAGTGTCACCCACGGGCAAGCAGGGAATCAAGAAAAAAGGCGTCGAGGGTTCAAAAGAAGAGTTGCACGGCAGTGCAGCGGTGGCAGCAGCGGCGACGCATGTGAAATATATCGATCGAAATTGAAATAGTCGAAATATCTTTCCTCGTCACTCGTCCATCCTATGACTCCCACCGCCCTGGCATGTTGTCTGCGTGTATATATATCTAGCCCATCCAGCAAGCCAATGGCAGCAGCGGCAGCGATATCGTCGGGCATCGACAGCCGCGACACCACAGAAAAAAGTGAAACCCGGACTTGCAGTCCGCGTCCATGTGCCCATCCACCGCCTAACATAAGACCACGCGCAATCCCTTCTCCACCCCCAGGCCCCAGGAAACAGGGAAAAAACACAAGGATGAACCATGACATCCAAGAGTCCAGAAGGAAAATCACAACCCGAAGAATAGGTAAGATAGTTGAATCGACCAAAAAAAAAAGTCTATCCACCATTTCGCCCCTTTGGGCAGCAAAGCGATCAAGCATGGACGTTGTTGTTCCTACGCTACTCCGATAAGCCACTACGCTACCTCCTACGTCTAATTTTCTCCATCATCATCCTCGCTCCGTCGCCGCCCAGCGGTGCCACGTATCAAGCCCAACGCAACGTGCGCGAAAAGAAAGCCGGCATTAGCGCAGCGCACCAGACACCGGAGCCCAATAAACGGCCAAAAAAGTTCCAAAACCGGGTCTGTGTGTGCAGATACCTACTCTCCGTAAAGCCGCGCGATTCGTCTCGACAGAGTGATGCGTGCGGCGGGAAGCATGAGGCTGCTGGCAGGCGGCGACGGCGACGGCGCGCTGTTGCTTGCTTGCTTGCTGCAAGGCAACCTTGCGTCGCTAACGTCGTTGCGGCTTCTGGCCCTTAGTCGAAATGCGTCGCGCCGCGTGTGTCGTCGTCGGCGGCGCTTGCTGCTGGGTTCCGGTGAGTGGTAGTGGTGTTTGCTCAAATCGCGTTGCGGCCCGATGGCCACGGGCCAGTGGGCATGCATGTGTACCTGACCTTTGTCTCTTCTGGGCTCCGACTCTTTGGAGAGAGCGCCGAAGGAGGGCTCGGGAGGATTCTCTCTTTTGTGGGAGGATCTTCTAGAAGGGAGTGGATTATGCTTTCTTTGGGTGGAGTTGGCGCGAGGGATTGTTGCACATTGATGGTTGGGGAGATGACGAGGCCTATGGTTGGAGGTTGGGAGTGGTATCAAGATCGCTCTGGAGGACAGTTGTCGTCTTCTCTGAGACTGAGAGGCTGTTCTGATTCGCCTCTGTGAATGAGGTACTATAAATACTAGCGTAATGAACAATTGGGGGTATATGATATGACTCGAAAATGCAAGAGTCCCAGCAATCCGGAAACGAGGTGAAATCAAGGAAAGAAAGAAGGAGACGCCGCTGCTTCGTCGACGACTGTGAGTCACCAGACGATAACCCATGTCGCTGTCCACCTAGGAGATGTGCACGTTGACAATGTCGAGGTCCTCGATCTCGGTGTTTTGGACTTGCTCATCTGGCTCCAGCGGCTCGCCGTCGAATTCCAGCGTCACGGTGGCGCCGTCTGCCACGTGGAACGTTTTCCTGCAGGCGTTCATGATCTTGGAGAATGGAGTCGTCTAGTGAATGGCTAAATGTTAGCAAGATCGCTGGCTGCTGGGGTGGATGTTCATGTTTGTTGACTCACCGGCTTGACTTTCAGTTTAAAGTCGGGCTTGTCCTTCGCCTTTAATACAATACCCAGCAGCTGCTCTGCTGCTGGCTTCTCGGCTGGTACTTCCTCTGCAGCATCACCATCTGCCTTGGGATCCCATTGCCCTGTCCTCTTTGCGTCTTCCTTCGCCTTTTCATCACGAAGCTGATTGAAGATGTCCTCAGTGACAGCTTCAAGAGCTAACTGATCAACTCCCTCTTTGCCCTCGGCACCTTTCATCGTGATCTTGCCTTCAGCATCAGTGTCGAGTCCGAGGCTTCGGCATGTTGTCACATCGTAGACGCGCCGCATGCGGTGGATGAGAAAGATCCGCTGAGTGAAGTCTTCGTCAAACCCTTGATGCCTGCACCACGCGATGCGGACCTCTTTCAGGTTTTGTGATAGCTTTCGATAGACAATGAGAGGACCTGTGTCGGCGATGCGTGAGACGATGAGCATCTTGACGGGTGGATCTGGAGGTGGCTGATCAAGGTGATACGAGTCCGCGTGTCCTGATTGGAACGGTGATGCTTTTGAAGTAACGTCAGGGGTCGCAGACATTGAACTTGGATTTCGCTGTAACCGTCGTTGTCGTGCTTGTCTCGCAAGTGCTGCAAGTTCCTCATCAGACTCGTCGTCTTCATCCTGTACAGGAGCTGGTCGTTGCGCGGGTCGATTGCCTGCACTGCCGCCCTTGGAGGCCTCATCATCTGTAGAATCGCCGAGCTCTATCACTTCAGATGTAGCTCTGTTCTCCACTGCCGCAGAACCCGAGTCGTGTCGACCAACACGGCGACCTGGCCTTGCTTTCTTCGGCGACTCCCTCTCCTCGTCCACAGCCTCCATCACGATCTCCTCATCCTCCCCTTCAGAATCAAAACTGATTCCCGACTGCTTCAACAGACCTCCAATCTCATTTCCAGAAAGCCGTCTCCTCTTGGAACTCTCTTCACTCTGCTTTTTCTTTGGCGTGCGCCCATTTGTCTTTTCAGGCGACCTCCCAACCCCCTCCTCACTCTTCCGTTTGCCTTCCCTTTTGCTCTTTTCCCTCTCAGCCTTTTCTTTGCGCCATCGTCCCTGCTCCGCCACTATCGAAGCGTATTCGTTGGAATGTGAGAAGATGTCGTCCGACTGATTGTCTGCTTTCGAACTGCCAGAAGCGACTTTACTGGTAGGGCGATTGAAGAGGCCCATCTTGCCCGCCGGGTGATGCCCTAATGCTTGAGGTCGGCGGGGCGCGGAGCTCGCGAGTGCTTGGTTTTTATGCGCCCATGCGCGGTCGCGGTATTTCCATGTAGCGAGCTGTGAATGGTCAAGTGTTGTAGAGGCCTAGTCTAGATTTCCTAGTGCTGTAATCCGTTTGCGACAGGTTTGTGCTCTCTTGGGTGAAGCTAATTCGCATGAACTCTAATTTGCCCCGCGATATCAGATGTCACTACCAAAGACGCGGTAGCGCGCGATCACGTGCGTCTCGAAGTGAGCCGAAACGGGCAGCAGCAAGTTGAGTCTGGAGGCGAGAAGCATCAAATCCATGCTCAATATCACCAAGCACATCAAAAGCCCGCCATTACGATTTCACGAAGAAGAAAACTGCCAAAAGCATACAAAAGAAAAACCAAAAAGCAAATCAATCTCTGAAAATCACAAGTAAAATGTCCACCGCAGCACCCAACGGCGCCTCGACCGCCGCCCCAGCACCCAACGACCCCTCGGGCTTCTTGAGCGATATCATCGGCGCTCCTGTGACCGTGAAGCTCAACTCTGGTGTTGTCTACAAGGGTACGTCGCCCGATCTCCATCTCCCACAAGATCTGATCGGAATGCCCCCTTCCATTTGAGCTTGAGACTGACCTTTGTCCCAACACAGGCGAACTGCAATCCGTCGACGGCTACATGAACATTGCCCTCGAGGGCACGCGTGAGTTCGTGGACGGCAAGATGAGACGGTCGTATGGCGATGCGTTCGTGAGGGGAAATAATGGTATGTTGTGCTTGCAGTTTTTGGTTGTTTTCCTCTTCCGCCACTTTTTCTCGCAAAGCGGAAGATTTGATTTGCGAACCTACGAGTGGCGGATTCTTGCGCTACCTTTTCCTTGGACTTGATGGCTGACTTAGAGGACAGTCACGTACATCTCCGCGGACTCATAGGCAGATGATGCAGAGCGGAACGGAAAGGAAAGGACTTTGAGATTTGCTGCGGAATGGCCACGGGCATGAGCTACGACTGACCGACTACGCACGCCACGCCAGTTTCCCAGGACATGGAGGGAGATCTTGAGATTTGCCGAATGAGTAAAGAATTGAGGGCAGGTTCACCCCGAAACGACGATGCTCGCAATCTCACATGGAACGAATGCTTCTGAGTACTGAAAAGACGAGCTCTACAGGAGAAAATTCATTGGTTCAGGTAAAGATTTCGCGTACACAAACAACAAAGGTCTATTACATTTCAAAAATGAGAAGCAACTTTTCACGCGAAGTCTAGCTTTATCATTTCTATAACTTCTATCGCTTCACCTTGTAGCACGCCACAGCCGCCTATTCCATCCAATCTACCACCACCACCACAACCACGATTGAAATCGCCCTCATGATCACAATCATACAATCCATCTCACAATCCCACTCAAGCGCCAGGCTTCTCCACAGCGAAGACATCACTCTTCCCCTCAGCGGGAATCTTTGTCGTCCAGTAAGCGAAAGTCGCGCCGTGCAAGGCAACCTCACCCTTTTCGTTCTTCTCGACGTCAGGCGCGCTCATGGCGTCGTCGAAGACTTTGCGGGTTTTCTGCGTTGTGAGCCGTCAGCATCAATTATCTGGCGGAAAGCGTAACACGATGCAAAGAAGGACCAAACCACTCGTGGCAAGGCAGAGAAGATCAGAAATTCCTGATGACAGATGAAACCCAAATGAAAGCCAGACAAAAGAAGAGGAAGAAAAGCAAAACTCACCGCCAACTCCTCCCCCTCCAACATCGCCACCTGCCCCAACGTCCTATACCTATCCCACACCGCCTCTTTGCCCAACCAAACCGTCCACTCCTCCCTATTCTCGCCCAACGGCATGCTAAAAAGCGGACTATCGCTCGCGACGATCAAATTCAGCGGCGACTTGCTGACCTGCTCCTCGAAGACTTTGCGCCAAATTTCGTTCCTGAACCGGCCCTGCGAGTCTTCGAAGGAGAGAGTGTGCGCTTGCAGTGCCGCTTCCCAGCTTGTTGGTGGAGTGTGGGAGCGTGGCGAGTTATACGTTTCCGCGTTCCAGATTAGACCCAGTGTGCCGTGGGGTTGGAGGGCGCGGTGGAGGGTTTGGAGGACGGGGTAGGTGGCGAACCAGTGGAAGCCCTGGGAGGGAGGGAGTGTCAGTTCGCATGGGTCTCTGATTGGGGTCAACCTATTTGCTGAGGCTTGTAGGTAGGACACCTCAGCTCTGCCCTGGGTGAATTGGGGTTGTGGTTTCTTTCGTGGTGGCGATTGGTCGGTGGCTATGTTCTGCTCAGGCTAAATCGTCGTCGCCGGATCAATCGATCGCTGCAACCACTGCACGTCGCGATAACATAGTCGCGTTTGCTCTGAGCGCGGAAGCTCGAAATGACTGCGCAAAACCCCCAATCACCCCAACCAAAGCCCCAAACCCCATCCCGATAAAAACACATTTAAAAAAAAAGAAAAGAAATCAACTCTCATACCTGCGCCACAAAAACCGCATCCACCCTCCCCTCCCCAACCTCCTCCGGCAACCTCTCCGCCGTGCCATCCAACACCGTGACACCCCTCAGCTTCTTCGCCTCCAGCACCTCCCTCATGTCCTCATGCGGCTCGACAGCCAGAATCTCAAACCCCTCCTCGCGCGCCGCCAGAGCTTCGGTGAATTTGCCCGTGCCGGCTGCGAGGTCCAGGATGCGCGCGCCTCGCTTTCCCGAAACGCGGCATTGCGTGAGGAGGTGTTCGATGCTGGCCGCTGGGTAGGTGGGGCGGTGGGCGTCGTAGAGGGCGGAGGAGGCGAAGGAGGAGTGGGCTAGGGGTGTTATTTTTGACATTGTCTCGAATGGAGTTTTGTTCTGGTTTTTTTTTATGGGTTGGTTGATTGGTTTTCCTCTTGCCGTGTTGATTTCGGTCGGTGTGTGATGTCTTCAGTATAGAAGAAGTGGATGTGCTGTAAGGGACGAGAATCAATTCCACAACAGAACCAATTCGCAATGCGAAGATAACAGGAAAATGAATTTGGAGATATGGTATTTCTTGATAAGTCCGATTACGACCAGCCGTGGACAATCACAGGCCGTGGAGTCAGAGAAGTGAAGTCGACCAAGAGATGTCGTTAAGGCGAAAGCACGTCATAGTCGCTTGGTCGCAATTTGATCCTCTTTAGACCTCGGGAGGACGAAAATGAATAAAGTGTTCTTTTGCCTACCTACGATTATTGAAAGTGACGAGATCTGATGAGAGATATGCCGCTTGTCTTCGTTGTCAATTATAGCATACGTGAATGCAAGTGCAGTCACAACCAACTGCTGCATGGCCTGATATACATAGATGTATGAGGGCAGTCGGAGTATTGAAAAGGCAAACCTTCCAGTATTACCTTATTACCTTAATCTATGGACCTAGGTGTCCCGAGCTGATAGATAAGGTGAGGTGATGAGACCATTGGACTGTATTATGACGATGAGGCGCTGGGTGACACGAACCATAGATATCTATCGTTATTGACAAGCATTAATCGGAATCGCAAATAGCAAAGAGCGGGAAGCATAGTAATCGTCTCTATCCTTCGAATACGAAAAATGGTCATCGCACTCATAATCGATTGCGTACATACACCCTCACTTCCAACACCCGACAGACAAACACATCCAGTCCACGACATCTAATCAAGATCAGACGAACATCCACACTTACTGTCACCTACCTTACTCAGCTCCCAAAATCGACTCCGTCTAGAACTCCAAGTTTGGGCCCAACAAAAACATGCGTGATGCCTTACGCACATACGCAACGCAACCGCCAGAAACAAACAACGCGCGGCTCTGACGCCAGCAATCCTGCCATCGAGTTGGCGTTGCAGATCCTCTCACACTCCGCCACTACTACTTCCTACCACGATCAGCGCCACGCAAAGTTCCCAGTCCCGATCGATCCTCTGCAGCGGTAGCTTGGTGGTGGTGGGAGAAAGCACAAGCGTTCAATCATCCATCATCGTCACCATCATCGTGAGATACATTTCCCTTCCCCAACGAAGCGCGCCCCGATTTTTTCGTAGGTCAAGACTGGGGTTTTGCTTGATTCTGGCCGGGTTGCACGACGCGTGCGTGGCTGTGGGTAGATTCTTGGTCTGGGGTTTGGGAGGTTGATGGACATGGAGGGATGATCATCACTTTCTTACCTACCTACCTACCTACGTGCTGCGCTTTACTTGCCGTGCCCGTTGTTTGAACGGACAGACAAGGCCGCGCGCGCTGCGAGCACATGGCGAGGTTCGGGATTCGGGATGTGCAAAGTGCATACTGTGCTACGCTTTATGCATGCTGCATGTGCATGCAAACATGCCGTGCGACGTATGACGTTGCGGGGGACGATGCGTTGGATATCCCGATTTCTTTCTCTTCGGTTTTTGGGCTGTGAGACATGAACGGAATGCCGAGGGGGTAGAGATTCCGGGGAGACTGCGCTGCGTTCGTTGTCGAGGTGACGACGCGCGGAGGAGAGGGGAACAAACTTGCACAATTCACAGCAGAGCAGAGCAAGGCCCAAATTGCGATGATGACGGAAAGAAAGGTAAGGTTCGGTTCATGCGATGGGAGATGGCTGACTGAGAGTTTGAGGCCGGACGACGCCACAGCCGATGAGAGACGGGCTGGGAGATGGTGCATGTGCGTGTGCATGTGCTGGTAGGAGGTAGGCCTTCCTAGTCCGATTGATGCTGTATGCAGTGACATGCTACGGGCATTGCGAAAACATCATCGGCAGAGGCCGAGGAATAAAGTGGGCGGAATGAGTATGGCGGCATTCGCGCGTCATGAATTGACATTTTCATCAATGCTTCTCTTTTTCTTTTTCTTCTTCTCTTTCTCTTGCGCGCTGGCTATAAACAGTAGCCGCTACGAAGCCCACACCGTGCGCTATCTGATGCATCCACAATTTCCCTGCGGATTAGCCTAACGTTTTGGGCCAGGCCTCGGGATATCATGAAGGATTGCGAAAGACGGGAATTTGGGAAGATTGCAGGACTGCTCCTCGCAAGATGAGAGGAGAAGATGAAGTTGGGGCATGCATAGCCTTGGGCTGTGTCTAAACAACATCGAGAGAACCAACTACTGTCCGGTAGTATCACGTACCAGCTAGCTGTATGTACATAAGACCTACATGTAACTTTCTCGTAAGCCCCCAAAAACGCCACAATCGGGGTTCCTGAATGCTAAAATTGAGAGGGGAGCGAATCAGACGGGCGGGACTGCGCATTCGCCTGGTGCGAAGTGCCGGAGTGGTGCGGAATCCGGATGGATGTTGATCTAGTAGAGGCGCCGAGAATGGGAGGATATGCCAAATGGAGATGAGGGAGAGGGCAGGGAGGAGACTTGGGCCATTTTCCTCATTTCGTCTTGATGTCAGAAAGAGAGAGCTCGTGCGTGGCTGTGTGACGATGTGATTGATGACTGATGTGACCATCTTGGATCATGCCTACCGAGAACTTTGGTTGAGTATGTATTTGGTTGCTATCAATTATTGTTATTTCCACAAGATCGTATTCACCATATTCGATTATCATCAGTCAGAATAAAAACCATAATTACCACCTCCATCTTTCTTTCACCCACGACATACCTACAATCCTGCAAGGTGGCGTGCGAAGATGCACATGCAAATCCCTCAATCGCATTCGTGATCACAACGATATAGTGATAATATACGGTTCATGTATGTCCCTGCCACTCTCCTTTTTCTCCCTCTTCTCCACCCGCGCAACGCAGGCTCCACCTTGCCTCTCTTCCGAGCGGGCAGGCTGGCATAAGCTTTTTGGGCCAGCCCTCTTGCGGCCATACGCTAGCAGCTAATGCTAACGCCCTTCCTCGCCTGCCTTTAGAAGAGAGTAAGGTAGTGAGAGATTCTGTGAGAGAGGAGACTTGCTCTCAACTACTTGCTTTCTGTGCCGCCGGTACCATCAAACTCCCATTAGCTAGCTCCAACCTCCCTCTTCACTACTACTCACCCATTCACACATCCCTCGTTGAGATATTCATTTTATTCCTCTGTCTCTCACACGCATACACCCACACACACACACTACTTCCAATACTCCCAATAATAACAACCCTACCGCCTACCCGGCCATCGCTCGCTCCCGTCAACGCCCCCCGTCAACATTAGCCACCCTCTGCCACCGCCTCACCAACACTCGCTGAAACCAGTGTCTCACTCTCGCGTGTGCCTGACAACGAAGCCTCTCTCTCGCTGACCACCGCCCTGTGCTGTCGAGAGCCTCTCTCGCCGCACTCTCTCTCACACTCTCGGCCTCTCTCGCTCTAACCCCCCCATTCAGCGTGCTCCCAGCGCTTCCCAGCAGCCACACGCCTCCCGCCGCTCCACCCCAGCCCGTATTCACTCTCGCTAGCCCAGGCCACTACCTCCGTACTGGACTGGCCTGCACTACACTATTACCGCCGTCTTTTCTTCCCTCTCCCTTCCCGTAGCCTCTCCCGCCGCCCGGATCGTCCGTCCTGTCATTCCACCACCCTCCTAGGTTTTGGTGTTCGGTCATCCAGACACCCATCACCTGTACATACCACCTCAGGCTCCGCTCTGCAAACCTCTCGTTTCTATGTCCCAGTGAGCCCACCGGCCCTTCGACATAACAGCAGCCAAGGCAAGGCTGTCTCCACATCATCCAACGCTCGCTTCCATCAAAAAACCCGTCTCCCCTCGCAATACCGGCTACATGCCCAAACCTGCTTTCAAAATCCCTTTCGGCCGCCGCAGATCTGTCGGCAACGTCCTCGACACCGCTTCCCCCTCAGAGAGTCCCGAACCCGCGCCCTCTTCTTCCTTCAAGGTCATCGAGCGAACCGACCGCGCCAGCACTCACAACTTTGATGGCGCAGACCGAAGGATAACATCGCCGCCAAAACAATCCCACTCTCGCCCTTTCAGCTCACCCTTACAACAACTCCGAGGCAAATCCGCCGAGGACGTTGCCTCTGGCCAGAACAGGTATGTCCTGTCGCACAATGGCCAGCTCAAAGACCCACGACTGATCAATCAAAGGGGAAGCCGCGGCACCACAAACTCCGGCTCCAGCGGATACTACGACTCATCCGGTGCTTCGGCGCGATACAGCTCCACCTCCACCCTTCCTTCTTCGCTGGAACCCGAACGCGAGCCTGAAGAGGAGGAACTCTTTCCCGTCAAGAGAGGAAGCGCGCCAATGTTTTCCTCCGCCGGCTCTGCGGCAGCACCACACCCTTTGCCTCAACCACCGTCCTTCACCTCACGCGCGAGTAGAGCTCTCTCGTTCGGCTTGAAGGGCAAGGCTCCTCCGCCCAGATTGGACGATGTGCCTCCTTTGCCTCCTCCGACCGCGGGCGACAGGACGTCAAGAGACAGGGCGATGACAACAAGCAGCTACGCCAGTACTGCCGTTCCTCAAAAGGTGGAGACTAGTCTCGACTTGAACACGTCAGACTTTGGCA
Source organism: Cladosporium sp. IMV 00045 (assembly GCA_001931905.2). NCBI lineage: Eukaryota > Fungi > Ascomycota > Dothideomycetes > Cladosporiales > Cladosporiaceae > Cladosporium > Cladosporium sp. IMV 00045. The sequence goes on along the minus strand of MSJI02000906.1, from coordinate 164,421 downwards.
ATGACTTCGGTGGCATGTTCGACTCTTTCAACAACCGCAGGCCTAGTAGAGGCTCTCCCACACCTCCTCCGCATCTTGGAGGCTTCCACCACACAGTATGTGTTAGCAATTGAGATGTTTGCATTTATGATACTTACATGTCGCAGGAATCTCAGCCTATGTACCCGCCCAGATCATATTCCCGACAAGACGCCCTGCCTTCTCCAAACGAGCTTGCGAACATGCGCGCCACCACAGCTTCACCATACTCGCAGGAAGGCAGAAGATCGAACGATGGTCTTGTATCAAACAATGATTTCAACTCTCCGATAGCAGAAGATGGCCCTGGTCTGCCAGCAATCAAGCCGGCTTTCTTGGGAGGCTCAAAACAAGGTTATGCGCCTGTAGAGCAGGGCGCGTCGCCAAACCTCGAACGGCTGTCGTTTGAAAGCCACAACAGCCAGCGCGAATTTATGACTGGTGGAAACAAGGAGAATGAGCTGGCATACACCAACAGACAGACACATTTGGACGACGGTGATCGATGGGGCAAGAAAAACGACTCCAAGTCGTCGCTACCTTCGGCTTCGAACTACTCGATACCGACTACATCTTCTTCATCGACCATGCGCCAGCCGCTCAATCAAGCAGGCCCTTCGAGCACGTCCAAACTATACGCTGCCAGCCCGCGCAAAGCACAAAACAGCGATTTTTCATCAGAATCGCGAAACACCACTCCCAAAGCAGTACGAATTGCATCTGATGGCCATGAAGAATCACTTTTCGACGATGTGTCTCCCGTTGGCCCTCCCAGCCGAGCCGTCCGACAACCCCTCCACCAGACAGAAACTTCCGGCACGCCAAAGACGATGACCAAAGCACAATTCGAGGCGCTGCAGAAAGGCAACAGCGGCACCACCAGCGCCGAACAGACCGATGAGGAACCAGCTTCCGAAGATGAGTACGACGACGATGACGACGAGGAGAGACTAAAGCAGGTCGCGAAGCAAAAGAGGAAGCAAGAGGCGAACATGTCTGTTTACAGACAACAGATGAAGAAGGTCACAGGCGGTGGTCCCACAGATCTGCCTTCAAGGCCTGCTATCGAGCGGAGTTCTCAAAGTGCACCTGGCTTCCACTTGGGCGGTATGAGTGGTGCGCCACCCCCTGATAGTGTAAGAGGCAAGCAAAGCGACGACGACGATGAAGATGTTCCATTGGGTATTCTGCAAGCACATGGCTTCCCTAGCAGTTCACGACCACCGACGAGAATGGGAGATGATCAGGCGCAAAGGGCATCCGTTGCTGGATCGGTTGTCGGCGGCGGTGCTGGATCTGGAAACTTGCCGGCATTTGCTCGCAGACTCCCAGTCGATCCCTACTACGGAGCCGGTCTGGTCAACCATACAAACCGGGAGTCTTTGGCTTTCAACGGCGGCGGATCTGTCTATGGAGGTGTCCCTGCCTCTCCCATGGGAGGTCCGGGTGCTGTTCCTGGCGGTCACCCTGGCGGTCTTGTCGGTGTGATCGCAGGGGAAGAGCGAGCCAAAGCCGCGCGACGAGCGACTCCTTCTTCCGCGTACTCGTCACAGCCACTTCCCAGCAACATGCCGATGCCTCGAACAATGTCCATGGGCAACCTACCTCCACCCTCCATGTACCCGCAAGGAATGCCGCCAATGCCTCAGATGCCGCAGATGCCGCAAATGCCCATGGCCATGCCGGGCCAAGACCCGAACCAGCAGATGCAGCAATTCATGCAGATGCAAATGCAATTCATGCAAAACATGATGGCCATGCAGCAAGCCTCCATGGGCCAACAACCAGGCCAGCAGCAGCAGCAGCAGCAACAAGCCGCCAACAACTTCACCCCCACCCAAGGAAGACCCATGTCCATCGCCAGCCAAGCGCCGCCCAACCAAGGCCGCTCAATGACCATGATGGGCCCGCCCCCCACCTGGGGCCAGCAAACACCGCAACAGCAACCCGGCCGCCCCGCATCCACTCTGCACCCCACCTACACACCCTCAGTCAACGGCATGCCCACCGGCCCCGGCGCAGGCTACACGCCCTCTATCGCCCCCAGCGAGCGCAGCAACATCGGCATGCCCTCTCGCTACCGTCCCGTGTCCACCATGGGCGGAGCCGAGAACAACTCGGCCATGATGTCCGGCGGCCGCTCGCAAAGCATGACCTCGTCGCTCACCCTGCAAGCTTTCCAGAACCCCAGCCCCGCGCCCCAGCAGCAACCCGAGCAGCAGCAGCAGCAGCAAAGGAACACGATCCGGCTGATCGACAAGCCCAAAGGCGCGCCGAGGATTTCCGCCCGCGCTGTGGATCCTGAAGAGGACGAGGATAAGGCTTGGGGCGAGATGGCGAAGAAGCGTAGCGAGAGGAAGTGGAAGTGGGGGAGGAGCAGGAAGGATAAGGAGAAGGAGGGCGGGTTGGAGGAGTTGTATCATAATGTCGAATAAGAAGGGGGAGACGTTTTGAGTTGGGGATTGTGAGTGGTGAGGAGGAAGTGGGAAGATCTTTGTAAAACTTTCTTCTTCTGAGAATTGGGGATGGGTTGAGGTTGGAGGATGTGGGGGGTTTTTTTTTTCTAACTATTTTTTTTTTTTTCGTTTTTGGACAAAAAAGAGGCGGCTTGGTTTTCGTTCTGGAAAGGGCTATTCTCTAATGGCAGGAAAATGGAGGACGGAGGTTGAGATGAAAGCCCAGAAAAGGAGAAGTCCAAAATCTTTTTTCTCGAAAGAGATACTAACTAATAGACGGTATGAGATCAACTGCACGTCTTTGGGATACCTTTTGCCTGAATTTTTTTCGCCTCGTTTTGCTTTCTGTTCTTTAGGGGTTTGGTTGTTTGGAATTGTCGTTAGGTGGATGATATTTTTCTCTTTTAGATTTCAACTTCTTGATTTTGCAGCTCTTGAGCGCTTTGAGTGTGCTTATTATTATTATCAATTTTTCTGATTCATTCACGTCTTGTTTCCTTATATCAGCGATTAATTCGGACTACTGAGGCGACGGACAGGAAGGCATATCAAATCATCACCTCACTCAATGTAATACCACCTTGCATTGCGATCCGGTCCAGGGACCCTTGCAGGATATAAATAAACAATTCACTGAAAGGAGGAATACGGCGGACCACAGATCCTTGTAAATAATGACCCTTTCATCGCGCCGAGTGACGTTTTGAACGCGACCGAGCTACTACATGGATCCTTTCAAACTTGCCTCCAGGCCTGTGATGCACGGATGCGATCTAGACTCGTCTTCATCTTTCTCTTAGAATAGGGAAATATCGTTTTCTGTATATTTCAACACAATACTGTTCAATTAGATTATCTTACTGACAGCACTGGACTCGCTTATCATCATCACCAAGCGATGGAAGCCACGGCATAGCTTCGACGGCCCTTCCGCAATAATAGCGTCACTGTAAATCGACCTCATTCAGCACGAACAGATTCACCGCCAACTCTTTCCTCCCTTCCATCCTCCCACAACCACAACCATGAACGACCCTCACCCGCACCCCCTCTCCAACCCCACCTCCACCTCCACCAACGCCCCGGGCTACCGCGACCTGCTCGGCGCCTCGCCCACCCTCACGCGCGAAGTCTCCATCCAAATCGCCTTCTCCCTCCTCCTCGGCCTCTCCGCCTTCCTCGCCTTCTGCATTCTGCGCACGCGCTGGCCGGGCCTGTACGCCGCGCGCAAGCACCGCGTCGACACCGCCCATGACGGCCTGCTCCCCGACCTGCCGGACACGATGTTCGGCTGGATCGCGCCGCTGTGGCGCATCACGGACTCGCAGGTGCTCGCCGCCGCGGGCTTGGATGCGTATGCGTTTTTGGCATTTTTCAAAATGGCGATGAAGTTCTGTGCGGTTACGCTTGTGTTTGCGCTGGTGGTGCTGAAGCCCGTGCATGATGCTTATGAGAACGATGATACGCTGCCGGGGAGGAATGGGACGGAGGGGAACGGGACGGGGCAGGGCAGGGAGGAGGAGGAGGAGGGTTTTCTGAGGCTGAGGCGGAGGGGGTTGGGTTTGTTGGCAGGTGGGGAGAAGAATAATCGCACCCTTCCTGGCTTCCCGGACGATTTCGAAACGGACTATTTGTGGATGTACGTCGCGTTCGCGTACCTTTTTACCGGAATTGCCGTCTATATGATCTTCGCGTACACGCGCAAGATCATCGAGGTGAGGCAGGATTACCTCGGGTCGCAGACGACGGTGACGGACAGGACGATCCGGCTGTCGGGCATTCCGGCGCATTTGCAGGATGAGGAGCGCATCAAGGAGTTTATTGAGAGTTTGGATATCGGTAAGGTGGATAGTGTGACGATCTGCAGGGATTGGAAGGAGTTGGATACCGCGATGGCCAGGAGGACGAATACCATGAGGAGGCTGGAGGAGGCGCTTGCGGTTCACATGGGCTTTCGCAGGGTGGAGAGGAATTTGGAGACGCTGCCCATTGCGCAGCCGCCGCCTCCTGCGCCAACGGTGGAGGGGGTGGGGGAGACGGAGGGTGAGGATGCGGATGAGCATGAGAGGCTGGTCGTGGTCGATGGACAGCCTCATGTCAGGCCTTATGCGCAGGTCCGGCCGAAGACGAGGATCTATTATGGTCGTTTTGGACTGCAGAGCAAGAAAGTCGACGCTATTGATCACTACAAGGAGAAGTTGAGGGAGGCGGATGAGGAGATCAAGAGGTTGAGGGAGAAGGAGTATGCTCCCACGCCGATTGCTTTCGTCACTATGGACTCTGTCGCAGCGTGCCAGATGGCCATTCAGGCGGTGCTTGACCCTTCGCCTCTGCAGCTTATTGCGAATCCCAGTCCGGCGCCGTCTGAGGTGATGTGGCAGAACACGTACCGCACGAGGAGGAATCGCATGTTTCGGTCGTGGTCTGTCACCGCGGGCATCTTGCTTCTTTCCATCTTCTGGTCGTTGATCCTGGTTCCTGTCGCGGGTCTGCTCAACACCGACACCATCGGTAAGGTCTTCCCTCAACTCGCTGAGTTCCTGGATGCCCACAAGAACATCAAGTCTCTTGTGGCTGCCCAGCTGCCAACTCTCATCGCTTCGCTGCTCATGGTCCTCGTACCATACCTGTACTACTATCTATCATGGTACCAAGGCTGGATCTCCCTCGGCGATATGGAGCTGTCAGCCATCTCGAAGAACTTCCTCTTCGTCTTCATCAACTTCTTCGTCATCTTCACCGCCTTGGGGACCTTCTCTCAATTCTACCAATTCTTCGAGCGCTTCGGCGACGCCCTCCGAGACTTCCGCAGAGTCGCCATCACCCTCGCCGTCTCCCTGCAGAACCTCCTCCGCTTCTACGTCAACTTCATCATCCTGCAAGGCCTCGGCCTCCTCCCCTTCCGCCTCCTCGAATTCGGCAGCGTCATCCTCTACCCCATCTACCTAATGGGCGCCAAAACTCCCCGCGACTACGCCGAGCTCGTCCAACCCCCCACCTTCAACTACGGCTTCTACCTCCCCACCTCGCTCCTCGTCTACATCATCTGCATGGTCTACAGCGTGCTGCACTCCTCCTGGCGCATCCTCCTCGCAGGCCTAGCCTACTTCGCCCTCGGCCACTTCGTCTACAAATACCAGCTCCTTTACGCCATGGACCACCAGCAGCACTCCACCGGCCGTGGCTGGGGCATGATTTGCGACCGCGTCTTCGTCGGCCTCGTCTTCTTCCAAATCACCACTGCCGGCCAGCTGATTTTGCGCGGCGCCATCCCCCGCTCCCTTCTCATGGTGCCCCTCATCATCGGCACCATCTGGATGAGCATCGCCTACGGCAATACGTACAAACCTCTCCTGCGCTTCATCGCGCTGCGCAGCGTTCGCAGGGCGGAGCAGACCGCGTACGTCGACGAGCCGGACAATCCTGTCCCCGCGGATTGGCAGAGTGCAGACCGCAATCCTTGGGCGGACGCGGAGAGCGCGAGGCTCAGATGGGGAAGGGAGCCCGGACGTGGGATTACGCGCGCGAAGGACGCGGGCAGTGAGAGTAGTATGCGCTTTGTCAATCCGAGTTTGGTCGCGCCTCTTGATCCGGTTTGGATTACGGAGGAGGGGGAGGAGGCCTGAGACGGGGAGGTGCGAGGTGGAGGAAGATGGAAGGAGGGTGTACAGGGAGGGAGGGACGGGATGGGAGGTTGGTTTTAATGCGTGTTCTTTTGCATTGTGATACCCACGACTAACTTGAATTTGCTGCAGCATTGGTGTGATGTTCTACTTAGCTAATTAATCTTTTATAATGATAATTGAGACATGTATTTATGATGATCAACTGAGCAATTAATCTAGTAAAGATACCTATTCTCAGCTCGGCAGTTGGGCTGCATCGATCCGGGCGAGCTATACACTTTTCGATGAAGTCATTCATGACTGGTTTTGTAATAGATATGGTCTAATGCAAATTATGTATTGCTGCGTTTTCTCACATGGATAGATGTATGTCGCATCAGACGAGGTCTTGTATAGCATGCCCAAAAGTCTTGGCGCAGGCTTGACGCTCATTCGCCGGCGCGCAAAAGTTTTGGCGGAGGAAGTGAGATACACCAGATCGGAATCATCGTTAGCAGACTTCAAATCCAGCACAATATAAAAAAGAAGAAGAAAGATTACTGTTAGAGAAAACCAACCCCAACGAAATCTGCCGAAGAACATACTGGACGAACAAAACTCCAACATCAGCCAAACATGAAACTCCTCACTCTCAACTTCCTCTGCTGCGCACGCAAAACCTGCAAAACCAACCCAGACGCCTTCCCCCTCCACCCCAAAGAAGCCGAACTGGAACAAGTCGAAGCCGAAATCAACCCTTTGCTCATCCAGAACATGCTGCCGAGATTGAACTGGGAGGCTCTGAAAACCATTTCACAAGAAGTATGTTAACCCACCAAAATTCGCCAACGGCCATTTTCAAATCTACTCGTATTAACATTAATCTCAAGCTCGGCCTACCCTCCCTCCCAACCTCAGCGCCGGAATCAGACGACTTGATGACGGAGAAAGGCGAGCCGACGCAGACGCTGAAGGATTTGCACACACTGCTCATGGAGACGGGCGTGCAGAGCGGGAAGCTGGTCTGCGGCAGCTGTCAACATGAGTATGCCGTCAAGGAGGGGATTGCGAATTTCTTGCTGCCGAGTCATATGGTTTGATTTGGTGATGGAAAAAAGTTGAAGGGAGGATTTTGTGGTTTAAAGGGGAGCGTGGTGTTTTTCTTTGATTGCTCAGATTTTTTATTTTCCTTTCTATAGGTTTTTCAACCTTGAAGCCGGGGATTCGAGCTTTTGGTCGAAATTGAGCTCAAGTTCAGTACGCGGACATCGACAACACGGATTCGCAGGGTTCCATTCTTTCTGAAGCACGTGGCATAGCTGGGATAAACTCCAGTGTCGTTTGCAATTGTGCCGTCTATATCCAAAAGAATTTCAATTTCAATTCCAATTCCAATTCCATAATTCCGTAGTCGACTTGCTCGGATCTTACGGAGCAGGGTCCCACCGCCGACGCAATTGATTGATGAAGTCCAAAAGGCGACGGCCATAGTGGAACTTTCATCTCCAGTTGTATGATGCAACGATGTCACGTCTTGACTGCCGGCACTTCGCGCTTAGCACGTGGATTACTAACGTGGCATCTTTGTGTCCGTGATCAAGGGTAAGGTAGCCATAGGTTTGCGTCAATCAAAGACCCTGGCACGACTGCACCGTGGAGGCCGGGATGATATGATAGCGTGTTCTTACTAATGTCCGATTGAATGAGCATTTGATTTTCCTACATATAATAACAACAACTTCCGCTACATCCATTTCCATCTTCAACAAAAGAATCAACACAACAAAGCTCGCCCATCATGTCGCAGAAACCTTCCATCAGCAAGCAAAGCAGCGGCTTTGACTTTACCTCTTCTATCCACAACGACACCTACGACTTCATCAAGCCCGAGCAATGGGATCTTTCCTCACGAAGCGTCCTCGTCACTGGCGCATCTAGGGGCCTTGGAAAAGACAATGCCATCAGCTTCGCCCGTGCTGGAGCATCTAATATCGCCGTGGCCGCTCGCTCGGGCCTGGACGACGTCGTCAAGGAGATGAAGCAAGCCGCTCAGAAGGCTGGCAGGAAGGAGCCCAACGTCCTCCCTCTGCAAGTCGATGTCACGGACAAGAACAGCGTCGCCGCCGCAGCAACCAAGATCGCAGAGCAGCTTGGGTGCCTGGACATCGTCATTAACAACGCCGGCTACCTGGAGAATTTCACGAAAATCGCCGACGCCGAGCCTGAAGAGTGGTGGAAGACCTGGCAGGTCAACACCTTCGGTGCCTTCCTCATCGTCCGCGCCACGATCCCCCTCCTACTCAAGAAACCCGACAGCCTCAAGACCATCCTGAACGTCTCCTCGATCGGAGCGCACTTTGTCATGCCCGGCGCCTCTGCCTACCAGACCGGCAAGATGGCTCTCATTCGATTCAGTGAGTTCGTCAACGCCGAGTACGGCGACCAAGGCGTGCTCAGCTTCGCCGTGCACCCCGGCGGTGTCATGACTGAGCTTGCATCTGGCATGCCGAAGGAGGCCCACCACCTTCTGAGTGACCAGCCGGCTCTAGCGGCTGATACTTTCGTCTGGTTGACGGCGCAGAGGCGTGATTGGTTGGCCGGCAGGTATCTTTCTTCTACCTGGGATATGGAGGAACTGCAGGGCATGAGGGAAAAAATTGTCAAGGAGGATCTGTTGAAGGTCCGTCTTGATGTTGGGATTTGAGTTGGTTTTGTTTCGTGTCAAGCAGGTTGGGAAGGGCTTCATGCTATCGCTTAGCTAGGATTGCATTATGATTGTTTGAATTACGGTTTTCTGGCCCCTTTAGATGAAGGGGTTTATAGTAGTATGAGATATTCCCAATTTGCTCAACGTAATATGATCGAGCATGCTGTATAGGTTTTGATGCTATATATCAACGTTGAACATCATGTTTGCCACCCGCTTCGGTGAACCTGTGAACACGCAGCAGGATGTATGCTGAAAAAGCGTTCCTTGGGCCCTAGGAAAATTCCAAAATAAGCAATAGAAAAAGACAGATATATGTTGGAATTTTTTCTCAAGAGCCCACTAGTAGGAACTGTAGAAAGGAGCCATTGCCTCAAATTAGAATCGGCCTCTCAGCTCTTCATGGCTGCAGGTTCAAGCTGTGAAGTCAGCTTGAGCGATACAATCATCTGCAAAATGTCTGGTGCAGGTGGTCAATGCGAGGCTTAGCCGGCTTTCCAGCTTTATATGGGGATCCTCATACAAACGTGGAAACTAGCACTAGCATCACACTTTTGACCTCGTTATCGACCCCTAAGTAAGACCTTATCGTCAAATTTATAGTGGTATAGGCATTTAAAGGTGTTATTAGCCATTTGCTAGTATTATTACTAGTCCTATAGCTCGCCTAGCGCCTTATATTACTATATAGATATAGTACCTACTCGAAGAAGGCTACTCTTAATCGGCTATCGCTCGCCAGCTCCTATTATATAGGAATACCATCTAAAGGATAGATTGCAATCTTAATCTATTTAATAGCCCTTACGTACCGATAGGAGGCGTTATTAAAGGATAGCTACGCGCGCTTACGCTAGCCTAAGAGGATATACCTACTTCTACTCCTATACTAGTACTAGCTACTAATATAGCTAGTTTATCCTTGCTTATCTCAATAACCGACCGATAGCATACCTCGACGAGGTAGCCCTAGCTATCTACGACTAATTTGAAGTTCATCTATATAAGACTACTATAGGCTATATTTTTAAGAAGCGTAGTTAGTCTTAAAAGGTATTAAAACGATAAGCGCTTAAAGCTAATACTATACTCCGAGCGATATTTATAACGAAGATAGCCTAGTATCTAGTAGATAGGCTAGTATTCTTAGATAAGAGTATATCTAATAAGCAAATAGGATATAGGAAGCGTAGATAGTCGCCTATAGGAGTCGATTATATAGATTTAGTATTAATAAAGTAGTATATATAGTAGAGCATCCTACTAGCCCTTATAATCGATAGCTATTTACTAGAGCCCTTAATCCTATAGGCTAGTATTAACTAAGCGGTATTTAATTAGTTTATCGCTAATCGTGTACTACTATACCTCGATATAGGTATAGTAATCGTACTAGATAATACCTCTATCTATTACGACCTATTATTAAGAGCGATAGTCGAAGTAGCTAGCTACTAACTACTATATCTACTACTATATTCGCCGGATTTAAACCTAATCGAATAGACGTTTAATATGCTAAAAGCGTAGATAAAAAGGAATATAGTAATAGTAGTAGTTTTCGGGAATTTTAGCGTATTTCTATCGTACGCTACGTAGGAGGTAATAAGTAATATTCGAGGTTATTATCGTAAGAGCAGATATAGGTTTTAAGGCCCTAAATTTGACTAAGTCAATTATTTAAAAGTTAATATTATAATTACCTAATTAGGATTAGTAGGGTGCGAAAACACGGAAATAATACGCTAAAACCTAGGGCTAAGTAGGCCGGCCGCTTCCGGAGCGAAATTATAGAGATTATAGGATATTATTATTATTACTTTTAAAATAGGTAATTACTACGCAACTAGTATTATAGATTTTTAAGGTATTATTTAATAAGTATAAAGAGTAAAGCGAGCGCTTTTTAATAGTTTAAACCGCGATAGAAATAGAGTAATAATACGTACGTAGTAATATTACGAAGTAAGCTATTAAAATACTAAATTCCTAGCTAAATTCCTAGTATCTAGCCTCGAGTAGCTACTCGCTCGCTTATAAAGCTATTAATACATCGCTTTATCCTTAACTGATACCCTTCTATTAACCCCTTTTTACGCTATTTAGCTTTTATTAAAGTAGTAATATCTTATAGGGTATAGTCCTTAGCGATAAATAGGTCCTTTAGGTAGTCTAAATTAGCTAGGTAGTTGCGCTAATCGACCTTTAAAGCGTACTAGGCGAAGCAATCTAGTACTAGCTAGTTCGGAGCAGTTTAAGAGCTATCTAATCGAATATACTCCTATAGAGAGCTCTAGCGGCCTTACTACTATAATATAAATAACGAGGAGTTATAGCTAAAGAAAAACTAAGGCGTAATAGTAATATACTAGCCTTAGAGACCTCCTATTAGTACTAGTAGCTGCTCGTAGGCTAAATTAACCTCTCCTATACTACCTATTCGACGATAATCGTACTTATAGTAGTACTCCTTTACCTCTCTTACGTTCCTTATTATTATAAAGGTCCTAATCGATAGCTAATTAAGATTACCTACGCTAGCCTAGATATCCTAGTTCTAGGCCACGATAATATCTAGATAAAGAGGATAATAGTACTTAAGGGGGTCCGTTAGTACTACGATAAAGTATAGCTTCGAATAGTTTAAATAGGAGCGATTACTATATACCTATCGCGAGCGTAGTTTAAACGACGAGTCACTTCGAGATGCCTATTTAGCGACAATCTAAGGCACCTCCTATAGTTAGCGGTTTGTAGCACTAGCACGACCTCGTTATAAAGGCTCTAGAGCCTATATAGGAGCCTATATAGGAGCCTATATAGGAGTCTATATAGGAGTCTATATAGGAGTATCTTAAATAGGCGTAGTAGCCTTAGTAGTAGTAGCCTCTAGAGCCTCTAGAGCCTATTTAATAACCTCGTAATAGATAGTAAGGCTAATAGCGATACCGCGATAGCTATCCTTTACTAAATTAACGAGAACCTTACTAATAAGGGCTACCTAGTCGCTTCGTATTATACGTAGGCTTAAATCGGTATAATACCTATCCTTTAACCTATAAGTATACTAGTCTATTATAACCTTACTTCTTACGACTTCCTAATAGCCCTTAATTTAATCCTTCTACTAATCTGTCGTAAATAGGAGAGCTAAATTATATTCTTAGCTATTAACCTACTACGTCTTTACGCTATTAATCGTGCGACTGCTACGGCTACTACCACCCTTTAGCCTCACTTCGAGTTTGTACTTTAAGGCTCTAATAGGCTTCGGCTCCTACTCCTACTCCTGCTCTAGTTAGTTATTACTAATAAAGAGAAGGGATTACGTACGAGGTAGTAACGAAAGCAGATAGGCGATTAGGGACGTTATAAATAGAAGCGAGTATAGTAGTGTCGATAAGACTGCCTCAACGGGAGGTATCGTATATAGCATTAACGTCGACGGCGGCTCTGGATTAGGAGGCGTAGGTAGTAATAAGGTGACTTTCCGCCTCTTTGTAGTAGGTACTAGCGTTAGTAATACCTCCTACGCCTCTTATAGCCTCTATAAGGGCCGTGAGGCTCGCTTAGCGCTAGACCTCATTGCAAATGGCTAATAATACCTTTAAATGCCTATACCACTGCTGGATTAACGACAGGGTCCTGTTTGGGGCGACGACAAGGTGATGCTGTAGCTGGTTTCCACGTTTGTATGAGGATCCCTATACAAAGCTGGAAAGCCGGCTAAGCATTAACCACCTGCACCACACATTTTGCAGACGGTTATATCGGCAACCATAACACCCTCACATATTGTAAGAACACGACCGCTTCTTCCAAACAGCCAGCCTTTAAAAGCTTGTAGTCACGACCTCCCATTTCAGGATTGCGATGCTCTATTGAATAGCAAACAAACCCCGGCTCCGTTTCCGCAGCTGCCGCCAGAATGGCCCAGTCTCCGCGGCAGTCGGGGGATAAAGTCATTGCCGAGCTCTGACTTGACTTCGACTGCCGAACCGTTCTCCCTGTTGCGGGCGCGAATAGGCCAGGCAGGTCACGAGCGTTCGTTTTGTCCATTCGTCCTTCCTTTATCGGTGTCCAGAGTCGTATATAAAAGGTGACAATCAGACGGATCTCACAGTCAAATTTGAGGTTGACTAAACGGCCGTTACGAAATAACATATATTTAGCCATGGCTTCAAAGGATGTGCTCGATCTGCGCATTGCGATCATTGGAGCTGGTCAGTGGCCCATTCGCCTCTCAGAGACATGTAGATACTGATGGTAGTCCAGGCATGGGTGGCCTTGCCACATCGCTGGCTCTTGCAAGACAAGGCTTCACGAAGATCGATGTATACGAGTCTGCCTCAAATCTAGGCTTTGTTGGTGCCGGAATTCAACTTGCCCCGAATATGGCACGGATCCTTGATAGGCTTGGTGTCTGGAAAGAGATCGAGGCGGAAGCTGTCGACTTGAAAGAGACGAGCATTAGACGTACGTCTTGACCCATTCCTCTTGCCCTACTTGCACTTTAAATTGACAATGGAAATAGAGGGCTCTACCAACGAGCAACTCGCACATGTCGATCTAAACTACATCCGCAAGACATACAACTACCCACACATGGTCGGCCACCGCTCGAATCTGGCCAATTCAATCTACGAGGGCTGCAAGAAAGAAAAGGCCATCAACTTCTTCTTCGCTAGCCCCATCTCCGAAGTCAAATCCTACGGACCTCACCCTTCATTCACCGTCTCTCCTCGCAAAGGAGGCGAGCCCTACGATGTCGAATGTGACATCCTCCTTGCGTCCGACGGCGTTAAGTCTGTCGTCCGCGACCAGCTCCTCAAACAAACCGGCGTGGACGCAAAGATCGTCGACACAGGCCAGGCAGCTTACCGCATCATGCTCCGCCGTGACGAGATGGAGAACGACCCCGAGCTTCTGCAACTAATCGACAGCGAGGCCGTCACACGCTGGATCGGCGAGAAGCGCCACATCATCGCCTACCCAGTCGCCAGCAAGACAATCTACAACCTCAGCACCGTGCAGCCAGACGACAACTTCGCCGCGGCGCCCTCGGCCACTTACACGACCAAGGGCGACAAGAGCGAAATGATGAAGGTCTTCGGCGACTTCTGCCCCATGGTCCTCCGCATGCTCGACCTGGTCAAGGACGGCGAGCTGTGCGAGTGGAAACTGCGCGTTCACGAACCTCTCCCCTTTTGGACACACCAGCAAACAGCCCTCGTCGGCGACGCGTGCCACCCAACCCTACCTCACATGGCCCAAGGCGCCGCACAAGCCATCGAAGACGGCGCCGTGCTCGGCGTGGTCTTGTCAAAGCTGCCCGACGCTTCCCCCGAGGCGGTCAGGAAGGCCCTCAAGGTCTACCAGGACGTGCGCATGGACCGGGCGTACCAGCTGGTGGAGCTGGCGGCTGCGAGTGGCAGATCGCTGCATTTGGGCGAGGGAGCGGCGAAGGAGGAGCGCGACAGGCAGTTTGCCGCCCTCAAGGAGAAGAAGGGCGGTGCGGTGCCTGATAAGTGGGCTGATGCGGAGGTGCAGAAGAATACGTATGGTACGGATGTGATGAAGAATGCGGAGGATAAGTTTGAGGAGCTTTTTGCTAAGGCTTAGGTTGGTAGTAACGAAGATGATATTGTTTTTCGTATCTTGCATCGCAAAATGATTTCGATACTGTGGGCCATGGCCTCGTCGAGGCTTTCCAGTGTGTAATCGTCTCATCAATGGTGTTTTAGGAGTCGCTGTTCATATCCTTGAGCCAGCAGCCGCCTGTCCAAGCTCACCTTGTTCCAAACGGCCAATGAAACCCAACACCCGCCTCAAGAGGTCCTGGACAACCTCATCCGGGTTTCCATTCAAGTTATGGCTCGCACCAGGCACCACTCCACCGTTCCTTTCGTCTATAACAGCGCCGGCATTCTTTGCAACTTTCGTCCACTTCTTCACCAGACCCTCCTTGTCTAAACTCTCCGGCACATTCTCCTCGCTCCCCGAGAAGAGAATCAACACAGGCGTCCGTGCGGGCAACTTGCCGAATGACTCTTTGACTCTCTCCTCATCAAAGTCACTCGAGAAGAAGTCGTCCGCGCCTCTATGATCCGGCCCAGGACTGGCAATATCCACCCATCTCCTTGCGCTCACCGCAGTTCGTCCGAAAAGCTTACTCGTGAACCTGAACGGCATGACATCTGTGTCTTTCTTCTCCCTGCACATCTCCAGTGCCAATTGATTCGCTTCTTGCAGCAACGCTTTGGGGAGTTCGTTCTCCATTGCTTCCCGGTCCGATACAGGCGCTTGCAACACCGCACCGTCAATGTGTGGTCGCTTGTCCGCTCCCGCGCCGGTCAGGTATTGAACGCAGTCTTGACATCCCGTCGAGTGGCCTTGTACGACGATCTTGCCATCGGGGCGACGCTCTCTTATGAAGTTGACGATTTTGGCGATCTCTTCCGCATCCCGTGCGATGCTGCTAGTGCCCCAGCTGCTTCCTGTTGAGCTGAGAGCGGCGATGACGAGGGACCATGTTGGACCGAGTGCGTGGGCGAGAGCGTATGGGTATGCGACTGAGCTGTAGGTATCAGAGAGACCGCCTACGAAGATGAGTGTGTTGGTGTTTTGGGTCGAGGTGAGGGATTTGGAAGGTTCGAAGGCGGAGATGTTATGGGCGATTGTGTGCAACACTCCTGGGTGCGAGTTCGGGAAGGCCATGCTTTCGTCTTTCTTTTCGGGTTGTAGTGTGCTTTGATATCCGAGCTGGTCTTGATGTAACAAAACGAATCAAAAGAGGTCGAAGAAAGATATGATCGAGCGCTATCGATAGCTGTGGTTTAGGTTCGGTTTCGTCATTGGTGGGGCCTCCACTTTACAGGCGCTTCCTAAAAACATCCACAGAAAGATGTCGAACAATAGAACTTTACAATCTTGAATGTTGATCATGCGTCTGGCGATTTATTGTTCCACGTCTGGTCTCATCTTAGACAGATCAAGGGCTTTGCAAAGACGTATGGCGATGATAATAGCAGACGACGACCGACATGTCGATACATACATGTATGTATATCCTACAGAATTCCGAATTATGATCGAACAAAACTCAAGTAACGAAAACATCCTTCAATCCACCACCAATCCAGATTACCAATACCTCACCACCTCACACCCTTCTCGTCCTCTTCCACTCCCCCATCGGCAACGGCGCAGCCTTATGCGCCCCAACCGCGCACCCTTTACCACCACGCTCCGTCCCCCTCTTACAGCAAGACCACTGAAACCCACAGTGGAAAAGCGGATAATCCATCAGAGTCCAATCATCGCCGAAGAGGTTCGGATCAAAGTCCTTCCAGACTTTGTGAGTGCGGTCGACTTCTCGTTTTCCTGGAAGGTGGAAAGTCAATTTTTGAGGAAGACTTTATGGGAGTTAGAAGGTGAGTTGAACCTGGATGATAAGTGCAGATTTCTCCTGCTGCGTAGCTGGTTTCGGGCGAGAAATGGGAGCCGCAGTTACGGCATTGGGTGGAGTGTTTTCGCTTCGGTGGTTGGGTTGGGGATATGGGGGGTTTGAGACAGGATTTCAGGTTGAGCGGTTGCTTCAGTTGGTATGTTTGCTTTTGGGAGGGTCTGGTTCCTTTCGTGACCATGGGACGCTTAAGGTTTTGGGAGAATGGAGTCAGATGTGTTCTGACGAGATCTGCTGCAGTCTCATTCTGAGCGCAGAGCTGTCGGAGTAGAGCAGAGAGTTGTGGCTGAGAAGCGGCTTCGATGGCGGCGTCCAAAAAAGCGGTTTGGGAAGGGTTGGTATCTTTGGAGAGGATCGTTCGTGCATTCTCCTGTTCGTTGAAGATGTCTTTCGGTGGCATGAGTGATACAAAGAAGACGGGGTCGTGAAGAGACGAACGCGTTCAGCTCGCGGGAAATGTTGCAGGGGAACCTGCTCGGGATTACATTGGAATTGTTTTGTCGCGTAAAAATGTGACAGGTCGGTCTCACGGTGCATCATATAACTACGAATACATTGCCGTGTAACCGGGGGATACGGCTTGCCTGCATTATTGTTTGCAGACCCATGTACTTGCCCAGCTTCTTATCCGTTCAACAGAAGAGGGGAAGGCCAAGTCCAATGTATTGTTCTCATTTCCATTTTATGACTAGCCACAGGAAACGCTAAGTAGTGAAAGATTGCATCAGACTTTGTATGCAAACGAGAGTTTAGAAAATAAGGAAGACGGCCCGTAGTATTTTGCATCCGAAACAACATTACGCCTGCAATCTTGCTCATACATTATCGTGGAAATGCGCCATTATGCGTCGGACTCATTGGCTGGTATGCACCAGGTATGGGAACTGCCTCGTATACCTGCTCACCGGGTGCGGCCTCAAAGTGGCCTTGAGATTGCTCCCGAGGCATCTCTGCCATCAGAGGGCTGCGTTGATCTTGCTCAGGCATGGGGGGTGTAGGAGTGCGTGATCGGTCCCTGCCGGAGGTATCCATTGGAGTGAAACCGGCCTCGGACTGCATCTTCGGTGTCGCAGTCTGAACGCGGATAGGCGGTGCTTGAAGTTGGAATGTCTTGGGCGGACTGTGCTGGTTCGCATCAACGTATTGCACGTCGTCTTCTTCTGCAGATGGGCCGTTGACGTAGGTATGCACAGATGGCTTGTAACCGCCATCGCGGGGGCTGAGAGGGCCAGCAGCACCGGGCGCGAGGCCTGGCGTGTTTGGAGCAGACTGCGAGCGGAGCTGTGCAAGGTATAGGTCCGATCTAGCGCGATCGCGTTGGGCCATGGACTTGCGAAGTTGACGCTTTGAGTAGAAGCGGTAGAAGACGATGCCGTAGATGGCGATTGTGATGGTCTCGACGACGATCTCGATGATGATGCAGACGAGACTCCAGTTTTGCAGTCGGCAGATGAGGTCGTACGAAATCTCATTCTCGAAGAGGCGTTTGCGTTGGTTATCGACACAGGACCAGCCCCACATGTCTTTGTTGTCGCTGTTCGATCGAGAGCCCTGCAGTGCGGCAGCTGCAACAGCCCAAATGACTATGCTGACGACGAAGAAACCAAGGGCGAACGCAGAATAATAGACTGAAACCTTCTCGGCGCGTTTGTGGCTGTGGCGGTACGAGAATAAGACCCAGAAAGAAACCAACAGCATGATAGACGCGATCGTGAGGAGAAGGACTTGCGGCCAAATCTTCTGGTTCTCAGCCCATGGCGGAAGGTTATTACGAGGCGGTAATGCCTTCGTTGCGTTGAAGATGGTGAAAGTAGCGCTGAGCATTGAGATGATGATGAGCGCGCATGAGAAGTTGATGCTACGGAGGAAGAATTTGGCAATGCGGACGCGGGCCTTGATTTTCTGTGAAAGTTGTTAGATTTGGATAATTGTACTTCAACATGGATACCAACATACCAAGTCTCTCGCTTGCTCCTTGTCCGTAAGCCCTTCTTGCTTTTCGAGACGGTCTTCTTCCTTGAAAGTAGGACTGAGCATGTTGGCCATGTCTCTTGGAGCCGCACCAGGCGTCTTCATAGCACTCTTCAAAGGGGTTTTCATAGGCGGGTAGTCATTGCTGTCGGTGTCTGGCATCTCGACAGACTCGTGCTTGTTGTTGACGTAGCCGAAGCCAACGTCAGAGACTTGCGGTTGCGCCATGAAGTGGTTGGATCTCGGTTCGATTGGTGAGTGCACTGCTGTCGCCTCAGCAAAGCGGGCGGTGCGAGGTGATTTCAGCGATGGAGGCTTTAGTGATGTTCGTGTTGCCACGGAATCACCTGATGATGCTCGAGGCCGCGTGGAGACGACTATCTGACTTGGTCGCTTCTTTTCGGAGTCTGACATGGTCGTCAGATAATTTGTCACAGAGTACCTGACGTGAGCAGGCTGTGTGAGTGGCAAAGAGGAACAGAGCCCAGCTCTTTTGCTCTGGCCCGAGCCTTCGCAACGAGATGAAAGGTTGGTATGTACAGAGAAAAGAGATGGGAGTCCAGCTGTGCGAAGTGAAGCAAGATGATGTTGGGCAAGAGGTCTTCAAGAGGCCGGCACTCAGAACCAGGCGCTTAGCACAGACAGATGAAGATTGGTCGAAGGTATGCCCTCGGCGCCACGACCGTTGCGTTGGTGTGAACTAGGTAGGTGTGCGAAGACTTGAAGGATAGAGAGGCATGCACGAGGCATAAATGGACACTCACCTGCTTTCTACCGCCGTGCCAGAACAAGGTTCGGAGCAAGGTTGCTGCGATAGGCCGTGGAGGGCGGGTAAGTGAGATGTCGGCGTCTATTTCGAGAGCTCCCGTATGAGGTAGTGCTCTGCAGGTCGCATGCAGGGTAAGAAGGTGTGTCAAAATCCTAGGCGCGCGTGGTCGCAATGAGGGACTGGTGAAATGTATTTGATGGTCGTCAACAGCATATGGAGACCATCTTTGGTGATTCTGAAGAAGGTGACGAGAGGGAGAGGAACATGCCTCTCATCTGGACGATGAACAGAGTTGGCCGCATACCACCGTCCTTTCAGCCCCAGCACTGCTGACAGAGCTGCCAATTACCCACCAAGGGCCTAGGTTGCGGTGGCCGTGAGATGTCAATCTACGTAGGCGCTGGTGATATGCTGCATGCAGGCCCATTGGTTGTGGTTGTTTGTTGGATGTGAGCCACATATGCATGGGTGTGGTGGTTGGCCAATCAATTGACGTTGCGCTATTCTTGGGCGCTTAGAGCTGCACATTCTTTGGCGATCCTGCTTATGTCACGTGGACGGTGAGTGTTTGTCGCTGTTTCACATCAGGTCTGGTAATTGCCGAGGAGTACCGGAATGTACAGTATTAGTCCAGGACATGCCGAAAACGCGTCTTTCGTAACAAGACGATGCTTGAAGTCGAATTCTTCCTATTCCGGTCTCCCGCTTGAGATGGGAAAGGTGGTTGGGAGCTAAGCATGTTCAGACCAAGAAAAAGGAATTGCGTCCGAACGTGGTCTTCTAGTCTGTTGTACTTTTTCGGTCGATTATATTGATGCTGGTAAAGGGGATACTGCACAGCTGTATGTCACAGCAACGCGCTTCAACGGAACGTTTTGCGCGGAAAGATTGCGGAAATTCGAGACGCCTCGTCACCAACCGGAAAGACTGCCAACAAAATGATAAGCTTCACGAGAAGAGATGGTACGCCATCTTTTGCGCTCAAAGGTGGCAGACACCAACATTGTCCTGGCCAAGAGCACGTTAGTCGAAAGAAGCATTGTATTACTTCTCCGTGCCATGGCTGACGGTATCAGCTGCTTGTATAGAAGCATGCTCGTAACCAATTGGAGGTCCTGTCTTTGTGTGACAAACTAGTTTCCAAGGAAGAGCACATGTAGTCTCACAATCTAAAGGGCAGAGGTGGGATGTTGGTCTATCGAGGCGCTGCCGTCTTCGCATGGCATCCTCAGGGAAAAGAGCTCCGTGCAGAATGTGGATAGTACTGGTGGCCTTAGGACCGCCAATCTGACTACCAGGTAGACGGTAGCATCAGTTCTCCGGACAGGCAGGCAAGTGGAGGGGCTCGGTGACTAGCTATTTCGTTGCCAAAGCAGCAGCAGCTAGTTCGAAGACCGAATGTCGATCAAGAGAATCTAAGCAAACAGTGAACGAGAAGCCCTCAATTTTTTAATATCACGTTCCGTCATGGCGTCTCTGCACGTAGCGACTTTGAAGATCAGACGTTGGCGCTAGTGACACCTCCTATCATCGTGGCTGAAAAGTGAGAGAATGAGCCGCATTGCAAATTCATCATTCTTCACCACTGGACGCCGTATTGTGGTTCTTCAGAGTGCCGAGATTCAATTCCGTAGATGGGAGTCTAGCAACAGTTATGAAGAGTAGGGAGTAACAATAGTTTGCCAGGAGAGTGATTCCTTAGCAGGGTCCCGTTCATGAGCCGGAGTATACCGGAGATCTCGTCGTCGGCGTCTCCCACGAAAGCATGGAAGAAAGCATTATCGGAAAGCACGACTTCAAATACTGCCAGCGGTGAGTGATTTCAGGTATACATGCATCAAACGGGAGCGTGATGCTGTCTTACTACGAAACACCAAGGCAAGATATCACATGTTATACATGCCTCCTGCGAAATATCATCAGGGGTAGGGGTGTGTGCCGAGAGAGGGCTCTTAGTCCACATCCGGATGCAGGTTCGAGGAGACCGTCACGGTAATCTGGTGGACGCGATCTTTCCTGACAGGTCAACATCATCTGATGGTTGGTCTCCTTCGTGGGACGTTATGTTTGACGTTCTGAGCCTGTCGTCCTGTCCAGGTCTTTCGAATGGAGTTCATGCCAGGTATTGACTTTGAAGCCATGCAAAGCATGCAATGTATTGGAGCAAGGGTTTGTGCAAATCCCTGCTCGAGCTGTATGTCATCACGCTCGTGCTTCTTGTTATTATTGTCTCCCTTGTGCTATGTATGTGCATGCGACGTCGTGATATTCCCATTCCATGGAGGTCGTCGGTCCAGAGAGCATGCCCAATCGAACAGCGTAGATTATCCCCATTATAACTCTGAGCCCTAGCTACTCCATTTGTTGCCTTGCACAGTACGCAATAACCACAAGTGCTAGTCCCACAAGTGCCGTGCTCGACCCGCGTCCCATAGAACCGCTTGCCACTAAAGCGATTAGATTCAAGCCAGCCAGGAACCGTGAGCCGCCTAGGATAGCACGACCAACTCTATTAACAGCAGACGTGGGAGGACCTGCGTTTGTGAAGATTCTGGAGTGACTTTTCTGAGTTCGTGCCTCGCGTGGGTTGTCGCTCGTGAATTCTTGGTCGCCTTGTGTCATCCAGTCTCTTTTCCGCAGCCCCTTCGCGGTGAGGCCGAGAGGAAAACACAACACTGAAATCATTCAATCATCCTTCTACCCCTGTATCGTTCTCACTCCCCCGAGAGCACAGACCGACTGCTTTGATCCTGCGGTAGATTAGGGTTTACAAGGTTCTTGCTCTGCGAAATCACTCTACTGTACCTGTTTCCCTTTGGGCATTCCCACCTCCCACTGGACTTCGCAAAGGAGATCGCGTATCTTGAGACACCACGCCGTTGCAACGGCCTTTCTGACTCTACCACTCCTACATCGACGACAGAAAGACTTTTTTTTACGAATGGACATTTTCAACTGAAGCAAGTTTGAAGGTCGGCGCGTGCCTCAATCTTCGCTCGTAACACCCGACTGCCGGCAAACACTCCTCGGCTCAGTCGTGTCACTGTCAATTACTCACGTGAGTAATGATGACTTCAATCAGACAGCCGCCTCGCCCTCCTCCTTCGAAACCTCTGCCATCACTACCTGTCGCGAAGACTCGATCATCCGATACCCCCGCCGACCGACCGAGAACATCGACGTCGACACCAGGCACTGGTTTGCCGACACCCACACCCTCGAAGCCCACATCGCGATCCGTCACAGCCTCTGCGTTACCTACACCCAAGTCGAACAAGACTCAGTCGACACCAAGTGTCCCTACCTTGAGCACGACGTTCGCGAGCCCGCCCAAATCGCCTAGCTCACCTCAAGCGCCGCGATCATCACTACCTGGCCTACGTAAAGTGTCCAGCATTGGCGCGTTTCCCTTGCCACCCAAGGCCAACAATCGCATTTCAAGCCTCCCACCTAGCCCATTGTCGACCTCAGAGTCGTATTCGGATCTTCATAGCGCCGCACAATCGGCTAGCAAAAAGCAAAAGACGGGACCAAAGAGCGTGACATCGGACAACGGGGCGAAGAAATCCAAGAACTCAAGGAGCTCTGGATATGGCTTGAGGGCACGCGCATCCGCCGGGGCAGCGTCTGCGCCACCGGTCGCACCAAGCTTGCTCAATGGCTCCGGAGAAAACAGCTTTATATCAAGCGCCGAAGGCGCGAGGGGATCGGACGGCTTTCTAAATCTGCCTTCGCCGCCGCAAAGTAGGAGCTCATCTATCGAAGGGGACGAATCGAACAACACGGACGACACTATATTTGAGGACATTGAGGCCGATTCTGGTGTTCGCGGTCGCAAGAAGAGCTTTGAAAGCAAAAGAAGCTCTGCGACAACAAAGGACAGCAGCAAAGGCAATGTAATCGTCAGTGTGCGTGTAAGGCCGGATGCTGGGGGCGCTGAAGATAAATCAGACGAAGGCGAATGGATGGTGGATGGCAGGCGATCACTCATCTCATATCGCGGAAAAGAGGGCGGTGATCATGTTTATGGTATGCTTGAGACAACAGGTGAAACCTCGAGAAACTCTGCTAATATTATACAGACAACGTCTTTTCACCGCATGACGGAAATGCACGTGTCTACGACAACGCTGCAAAACGGCTAGTGCGCCGAGTTATGGAAGGTTACAACGGTACTGTATTCGCATACGGTATGACTGGAACGGGAAAAACCTTCTCTATGCAAGGAACAGCAAATCAGCCTGGTACCATTCCCCTTGCGATCACCGACATCTTCTCATACATTCGCGAGAACCCCGACCGAGAATTCTTATTACGCGTCAGCTACCTGGAAATTTACAACGAGAAAATCTTTGACTTGCTCAACCAGAGCACTCCAGGCTCAACACAGCAGGAGGAGATCAAGTTGCGCGAAGACAGCAAACGAGGAGTCTATGCGTCTCCTCTGAAGGAAGAAATTGTGCAGTCGCCCAACCAGCTGTTGCGTGTGATCTCAAGAGGTGATCAAGCGCGTCGGGTCGGAAGCACACAGTTCAACGCCAGATCTTCACGATCGCATGCGGTCGTGCAGATTGTAGTCGAATCTCGAGAGCGCGTGTCCAACGCGGACAACAGGCGATCTGACAGAGTACTGCCCGGAGGTGTGCTCGTCTCTACCTTATCGCTCATCGATTTGGCAGGCTCCGAAAAGGCTGCCGCGAACAAAGAGCGTAGGACAGAAGGTGCGCATATCAACAAGTCATTATTGACTTTAGGAACTGTCATTGCGCGGTTGTCTGGCGACGACGAAAAAGATGAAGGAGCAAAGCCTATCGACAAGGAGAAGAGTCTAAAGCATCTGCCATATCGTGACAGCAAGCTCACAAGACTGCTTCAGCCCGCCCTATCCGGAGACTCACTCGTCTCCATTCTATGCACGATTCAACTGTCTTCTGCTTCAACGAGTGCAGCAAACTCGAGCTCGCATACTGGCGAGACTCTCAACACATTGAAGTTTGCGAGTAGAGCAAAGAACAACATTGTCAGCCACGCAAAGCGCAATGAGTCAAACACAGCCGGGGACCCCAACAGTCGTGCCCTGCTGGACAGGTATCGACTGGAAATCCAGGAGCTGCGGGCTCAACTCGAACAACAAAACAAAGCCAAGGAGGCAGCCGAAGAAGAAGACGAGCTTGCATATGACCGCAAAAAGGAAGCTGAGCTGGAACGACAAGAACGGACTCGGCACGAGGAGCAGATGCTTGAGATGCAATTGGCAAGGACTGCGCTGAAGGAGCGCATTGGCCATCTGAACCGCTTGATCCTCTCCTCCAAATCGCTGGGTGTCAACTCGTCCGGTCGATTCTCGAGCGCCAGCTTACCCATTCATCGTATGAGCTCGATGAGCCAGATGAGCCAGCCTGAATTCGGCCGTCCAGTCAGCCTGCGCAGCCGCGACAGTATGTATAGCAGACATGAGAGCCAAGCGGAGAGTCGTCGCGACAGCCCACGCGTGAGCACGGCTACGCTCGAAGTACCTTGTACAGAGGAGCACAGCCTCAAGCGAACATTCTCCACAGGTTCTATCACAATGGGAGTTCTTCCAGCGGCTCAACCTTCACAACTTGCCGAGGAATCAGAGGATGAAAACGAATCAGCCGGCCCTTCTGGGAATGGCGAAGCAAGTCTCCTTCGACAGAACAATATGTTGCAAGCCGATCTGGCCGACAAGAACCGGTACATTGCAACGTTGGAGAAACGGCTTATACAAGCGCGGCGATCTAGTCAGAGTCGTGTCAGCATGAGCTTATCCAACCGCATGAGCTTAGGTCCTATCGAGGATAGCAACAACACAGAAGAAATCGTCATGGAGAAGGATCGGGAGATCGAAGAGTTGCGCGCGAAGCTCGATGACCAGACACGTATGGTTCAAGCCCTCCGCAGTGCGACTAGAAAGCGTGAGACGCTCGAAGGCAGTCCCAAAACACCCACCGGCGTCAACGCTTCTACGCAAACGAAGTCGACCGAGCCAGCCCCAACTCAGCAGCGCGAGAACGGCGGATCCCCCTCCCATCTCCTCCCCCGCGCCTCTTGCCGCCAGTTTAGCCACCGCAGCACCTCCTCAAACCACTCTCACAGCTCTAACAACAGTCAGCGTCGGCACCAACGCACCCTCTCCCCCGTAGCTCTTCTCTCGCCAAACCGTGCGGCTGAGTCCAACTCCGCTATCGACCGATCGGAGCACAGCAAAGCAACCGCTGCGGCCGCAAAGCTGCAAAGCGCCACCCGTCGCCAGAGCGTCGACGAAATGACTGCTCTGCTCGATCAAATGATCGCCGACAAAGTTGAGAGCGGCCACATGGTACGCGGCGAGGGAGGCAGCTTCCGCGCGAAGAGAGACACCGTCATGGAGAAGCTGAGCCTCAGCCCGCCCCTCAATGTCGAAGAGATCGCAGCGAAGGGCGGCGCACAGCAGGCTGAGTAGACCATGATTGGGCTTTGTCAGAAATAAGGCAGGATACATGCCTTGACTTTATTTTCTTTTGCTTCCTTCACACCAACGGATGGCTGGACGGCACTTTTGCTTGCGATACCCTCACCTTTCTGTTATTCATTGGTTCTTTATTATCATTTCTCGTTCCCCCCTATAACACGGGGGACGTCAGAGGCATGCTCCCACGATGCATGGATACAATGGGGAACACGGCCCTTGTTGCTCACCCTGTCTAATATTCTTCTTCTTTCTAGTTCATTTCCTCTTAGCGAGCATTCAAGCGGCACATGGCTTTATGGTTCTTTTCTTGAGTCTTCATTTCTCTCGTGCCCTTCCCTATAGGACAGATTTCTTTTTTTGGGCAAAGCGAGTCATTCTTTTCTTCTTTTCTGCAATTTGTTCTTGTCTTGGAGGTTCTATTCATTTTCAGTTTCTTTTTGTAGACCACGCATACGTGCGCTTGAGTCATTTCTGTATATTTCATTTTGATTTTTAGAAGCGAGCGCTAGGCGAGGCATGTATGATACGCAATTCACAGTCGAGAATCGAGTCAGTTCGAAGTAACCCTACCTATCAATTTTTTTATTGACTTCCTTTGAAGTCCACTGAGATTCATGACAATGAACTAGTACTGTCACCTGTCAACCTGTCAAAATTTCGAAAGTCCGTTATCTGTACCGATCGTCATATCAAACCAGTTCTGACGACTCGCAGGTATCTGACGGATGCATGAACAATATTCGTGCAGACGAACAGTCGCACGTCTACGAGAAACGAGGCTAGCGGCCAGGTCTTAGGGTCGTACGCATGAACATGAATCATTTTGCATGCTTCCCCGACGAGGACTTACACAAAAAGTCGCCTAACCGCCAGCGCTCAATTAATTCGAGGTCCAGAATGCAGTCATGTATGGTCAGCAGCTGTACGGTAACGCACATGTGGTACTGGGTCCGTTTTGCCGCTTTGGATTACTGCCTGGACGTAAGCAGGTCTTTTGAGGTTAGCACAGGTGCACCTCGGAAGGTCCGCATACAGACATGTTCTCCCGAGTCATATGAGAGGTCATAGCAGCCATGTGACCCTATTGCAATATGTTCGCGTGGTGGGATGCCCTCTTTCCTAAATTTCGATCTTTAGGGTATCAAGAACAATTGAACCCACTACATATGCCCAACCTAGACGTATAGTAGTAAAGATGGATACGTCGCTGCAAGCGACTCGTCGCTTGTAAAGCCTTCTCTAGTGTTACGTCCAGCCGACGTCTCAGAATCCTCGGCGGTGTCGGCCGTTTGACGGAATAGGATCAAACACCTTCAGGGCATGGAATGTTCGCCAGAGGTAGGGGCTGGGGATCTCTAACAACTTTGATGGCGTCTTTCCCGTGAATTGCAAGATCATCACCTATGCTGACGAGTCGTTGGTGTATGATCGTCTTCAGCCTTTCCAGCTCGGTGCCTGTCTGAAAATCGGTACGTATTCTTCTTGCGCCATTGTTTCAGGTGCTCCGAGGCTCGACCAATGGCTACAACGACTCCACTAAACTCACCCCATCCGTGCAGTATCAAAGCTGTTAGCACCGGCAAAACCGCTTTCGTCGCCGAATGGTACCGGGCTAGTAGGCTCTACATACACTGCTAGAAGGTAAGAGGTAGGAAGCACAGGCAGTCCTCCCTCTCTGAGTGGCTCTTTGGAAAACGCAAAAATGCGTGGGAGACGAGGGAAACTCGCTTGTTCCGAGATCGACTCGGACCGGACCTGGTGAAGGATCCTCCGGTAGGCAGCACGAGTTTCACGAGCGACCAACGAGAATTGGTTTGCCAGGGCGAGAATCGCTTGTGACACCGCCGACCAATCACCACACACAACGCTGCCGATGTAGTGACTCGCGTATCACGTGACCCTGTCTGTCCGTTTCGTCTTGAATCGCCTTCTCCTCCTTAGCTTTCTTAGCCTTTCCGGACAAAACGACCTGCTGGTTTGAAGTTTACTCTTTTACCTGCTCTACATTCGCCCATCTGGTCGCCCTGCTGCGCAGTCACCCACCACTTCTGCGAGATGTCGTGAGCTATCACCTTGCGACCCCTCTCCCAACACTCGTGCTTCTTGCGTTTTTTTCCCAGCTCTGATGCATTAGGCTGTGCCTGCGTCTGTTACTCTCTTTCACTTCGAATAATCAACGGCTCTGGAAGTACAAGTTTAATCTGCTGGGGGAGAGATACTCTGGAGTATATCCTTCTTCACCTACTACACAAACTCAAGGCTTCACTGGTGTCCTTCAGGAAATCAGATCCCAACACTCAAGCCACTTGGACCAAACTGAGGTACCTTTCGCTCTCCTAAAATCACCAAGATGCGTGACAGAAGAAACACCAACCTTAGCACCTCGTCGGCCGGCTCGACCTACTCGTCAACATCCGAAAAGCACTGTATCAGCCCTTCACCTGACAGCGACCTTCTCCCTTCACCTGTGACAAAGGGAAACAAATCACGCCCACTGTCAAGACGAACACTCGCTCTACGATCTGTCGCGGCGTTATGTCTTTTTGGTTTTCTGTTCTTTTGGAGCAAATCATGTTCCACGTTCGCTCGCTACCCTCTTGCGTCAACACAGCAAGTGGCATCCGAGAATGCCGTCACTCATGACCTCCCGAGTGAGCCCAGCGCACTTGTCGTCCTGGACAAGTCAGGCGAGCAACGCTGGACAGTTTCCATTCCGTCAGATGCGCCGTTCCCACTCAAAGCTGGTCAATACCAGGACATTTGCACCAAGGCTGAGGCCTTGAGCAGCACCTTCGCACAGAGATCTCGTCTGGACAGGGTCAAGGACTGGCGCAAGAAGGGTGCATACTACCGGGATGAGCCTGCATACCTCGACGTTGCTGAAGCACAATCGACTGGAGTTCTGCCAATGTCTCACACTGAAAACAACCACACCTGCGAGTCTAGCATGACTTTCTCGATGGCAACGGACGACGTCAGTTTCGGCAAGACACTCCTCTTGCTTTGGATGAGCTATGGTCTTGCTAAGAAAGAAGGTCGCGCCTTCTTCATCGACGATTCTCACTGGCCCTACGGCAGCTACACCACCTACTTTACGCCACCGCCATCTCCAGAATGCAAGCCGCCACCAAAGAATCAAATCGTACCATGCCCTCACAGTGCCAAACACATTGTTGTCTCTGCCGCTACCGCTCAATGGACCTTCGGCTCGACCTTCCAGGCTGAGTTCGCCACGTCAAGATACGGCCTCGAGCGAGGCCACCCCATTTTCGACCTCATCCGTGCCGGCTACCAAGACCTGTTCCACCTCTTCGGCGATGATGCCAAGTATGCGACGCAGCGCATTCACGACATGAAGACCCTCTCCGAAGCCTCCGGTCACCCAAGCATCGCCATGCACATCCGCCGCGGAGACCTTCACCCTTTCGAATACGAGTATAGCCGTGACTACCTCCCCCTTGAGCGCTACACCACCACGGCCCACAACCTCCTCCACTCGATCCGGAACCTCCAAGCCATTCACTCCAGCTCCGGCGAACAACCAACCCTCCTCCTCGCCTCCGACGACCCAAGCCTGCCCACGAACCACGACCTCCTCCTCGCCGCCTCTCCCCACCCCATAAACCCCGCCCAAACCCGCATCCAGCTCGCCACCAAAGCCGCCCTCGACATCTCCTCGCCCGCCAACCCGATCCGCGCGCCCGGCTCCGCCTACGTCAAACACGTCGACGAAAACGCCGGCTGGGACGGCGGCTTCTACCCCTCGCTTTTCAACTCCCTCGGCGGCAGCGGTTCGAACTCCCGCGAAGTCAGCGCCGAGCCAGACGCCCAAACCCTCCGCATGCGCGAGCTCGTCGGCCGCGGCTACCTACTCGACCTGGCCGTCCTGGGCTCCAGCGACGGCACCGTATGTGCTGTCAGCAGCGCTGCTTGCAGGCTCGCGGCTGTTATGATGGGATGGGATGCTGTGGCTGAGGGCAGGTGGGTGAACGTTGATGATGGGAGAGCTTGGAGTTGGGATGGACGGAGGTGAATGTACGCAGTTGTTGGGGCTGTGATGTTCTTGGTCCGCATTTGGTTACCCTCACTCCCTCTCTCTCTTTCTCTCTCTTGTTTTTGCATAGCGTGCTTCATGACACTTATTTTGCATTTTTGGTCTAGATGGCATAGCGACAGTTTTCGATCGTTTCATTTTTCCCTTTCCCTTTGCTTTGCCTGTTGCCTTCTTTGTTTCTGTCTGTTCTTCTGAAGTGTTTCGGGCTTGCCGGACACCGAACGAAGAAGGGACACATCAGAGAACGGCACATCAGAATACCTCACAAAAAAGCCAACTAATTTGAGACTCTTGAAACATCCTGGAGCCAATTTCGTTTCACTTTCACAAAAGATACGTTTTCATTCCTCACTTCCCTATCTTCTTTGGCCATCCTACTTATGCTGTGACACAACCTCTAACGCGTATGAAACGGACACCGAGGATAGGACGATTTCAAAAGGTAGTTCAAACAAGATGCCCCACCAATCATGTCCACGAAGGTGACTTGTTCCGGTATTGCTGCGTTTGATGTCGTGAGGTCATCTAATAAGTGTATCACGCAATGCTGGCTGTGACACATTTCGAGTGACTGACGGATGACAGACTAAATGCTGTTGTCTTAACACCAAACTACATGTAGTGGTCAACACGCGCCAAAGATCAACTGTTTTATATGCACAGCTTCACGACGACATATAGCTCTGTAAAGGCACCATTCAATGTAAAAAACAAAAGAAGGCATTGAAGAGCATGTCAAGTCATTTCAAAGAACCATGTTTTTTCATTCATCACACCGCGATCGAGTCCAACTCAGAGCGGGCTATTTCTAATGTTCTTGTATCTCTTTGTGAGAGAGTAGGGTTATCTTTCTGTAACTGTTCAAATACCAAAAAGAAAAATGCTTCTTCAAAACCGACCGACCACGACAGTGTATCTCAACCATCGCGGCAGTCTTCACAAATCATCATCGTAAAAGCGTCTCAGCTAAACAGCCTTCCACTCTAGTGGCAGCCACAGCCCTTAAGGCCATTGCCGTTAACGGTACCATTGCCGTTCATAAGGCCAGCAACACCGTTCTTCAAACCATCCTTGGGCTGGCCATTCGCCTCAGCGCCAGAAGCGTTCTTAAGCGCCTCGGCAGGGTTGCCAGTAACACCATCGATGTTGTTAGCGCCGAGGCCGCCCTTCTTGCTACCGGCCGAGACGTCGTCGTTGAGCACGCAGGCGCGCAGCGCCTCGGACGCGACGTTCTTGGTCTTCTGCTCGGCCGTCTGCGCGTTCATGGTGTAGCCGGTGTCGCCGGCGTCGACAAAGGCCTCGAGGCCCTCGCCGTTGCGCGGGTAGGCTTTCATGAGCTCCTTGTGCTTGCGCAGCGCGGCGGCGAGTTCTTCCTTGCTGATGTCGTTGATGAAGGCGCAGGAGCCGAGGGGGTTGGGAACGGCGGCGCGCAGCTTGCCGTCGCGGGTCTTGAGGATGGCTTGGGTGGCCTTGTCGAGGATCTCCTCGTCGAACTGGTGGTGGTCCATAGACAGACCGCAGCGGCTGAAGAGGGTGTGCAGGCGCTTCATCTCCTCCTCGGACATGTAGCCGTGGATGTGCGCGAGGGTGGCCGAGTAGGCCATGTCGATGGAGATGGCGTGGCCGTGACGAAGGGGCACCTCGGGGGTGAGCTCGTGAAGGGGGGACCATCTGTGAAAGGAAGGTCAGTAACGGAATGTGAAGTGCGTCAAATCGGGCAAGCACATACGTGTGGCCGTAGGCAATAACTCTGTCAAGACCAATCTCGTGGAGGTTGGGGGACTCAAGCTTCAGCATCTCGTGGATACCAGCCCTGTTGATTCTGTCTGATGCCTCCTTGACCTCCTGCTCTGCATCGTCGGAGTGACCGAATGCAGTGGCAATAAGCTTTTCAGCGTACTTGTCGAGGAGGTCGAATGTGGGAAGGTGAGCACAGCTCGAAATCTTGATCAACTCTGCGAAGCCGTTTCTGATCTGCGCAGTGGGAAGGGTTCGGAGGAAGCCGAAGTCGAGGAAAGTGTGCTTGGGAGCGTGGTATGCACCCAGACGGTTCTTGTAGTTGCCGTAGTTCACGCCGACCTTGATGGAGACGGAGGCGTCGATCAGGCCAATGACGGTCGTGGGGATACGGATGAAGTTGGTGTTACGGCGGTAGGCGGCACAAGCGAATCTGGAAGCTGGTTAGCACGATTCTTGACTTTACAAAGAGCACCAATAGGGCATATTAGCCAGAGTGCCTTGTAGTCATCGTTTGCGGTGAAAATGTAGAACTACCCAGTAACGTCGGTGACTAGGCCACCGCCAACGACGAGGACAGGTTCCTTGCGGATGATGCCTAAATGATTTTTAGTATACGGCTAAGTGATTTGGACTGTCATTCCCAGCATACCGAACTCGGTCATTGAGTCAACAATGCTGAGGAGAGTCTCGATCGACTTGGCCTTCTCGCCAATCATGGTCTTGTGCACCTTGAGCTCGATGTTGTAGTGGTCAAAGTAGTCCTTGAGCTCCTGGCCGTAGACATTGTAGATGTTGGCGTCCATGACCGCCAGGCAGCGGTTGAGGCGAGAGAACTGCTTAGCAAGGCCATCGTTGTCCTTGGAGAAAATGTTCTCTGTGAAGCTGAAGCCGTACTCGATCTTCTCGTAACCCTCGACCTGGAAACCATTGGGGGTCTCAATGACCTGGGCTGACATGTCAGACATGATGGGCGGATTAAGAAAGGACCAATGTGTATAGTGTTGAAAGGAGTTGAAGAGACGAAAGGGTTGAATGTGTTGAAGGGGAGGTGGGAGCTTGAACGAAAAAAAAAAAAAAGTTACGGAGGGACACAGGAGGGAGAGCTACTTCATGTACCTGGCCTGGTTGGTCTTGCGAAACTACCGATTGGCGATGATCTCTATGGGAAAGGTCATAGATGATCGAAGACATCCATGGCTTAGCTCGAGTGAGCGCATCGACCTTGACCCCACCAATGCTACGAATAGGGATCGGGGCGTGTCTGCAGTGGATGCTTTTGCTTCGATGGGAGACGTAGTCGACGTAGTCGTGGCCTTAGATCATCGTCTAGGCGTTCCACAGAACTCAAATGAAAACAAGTCCCTAGTGTTTGCTGCACGGCTGATAGCGTGGTGATGAAATCCTTGCAGCTAGGCCGCAGATGTAGCGTACGAAGTGATTCGTCGAGACGTACACATGGTGATGGTGAGAGGGCGTCGCCACCTCCTCGAGTAGGAAGGATTGACACGTTTGACATTGCCATGCAAAGGCAATCTTGAATCCTAACTCAGATTTGTGCAAATCATCGCAGCATTTCGTCAGGACAAGCCAACCGGAGGTCTGTCCTTCACGATACGACCCCCACGTAGGGCCGCTTTCAGATCGCACTAGCGAGAGATCTTGCATTGAGGACCGGGCAACCGTTGTGGTCGATGAGCGTGAATGGGTCCTGGACCCGCTGTTCAAACCAGTGTGGGGTTTCGCGCTGTCTTGAACCTGGTAAAGTTCAAAGTCATGATGTATTGTATCGTTAGCGGTGCCCTCGACTGCCATTGGCCTAATGTTAGGCCATATTGAAGCCAGACTCTGCGTGAAGACAACAGTTGTCCAAGAATGGTCATCGTCACGAGTCCAGGGTTCAGGCGGATGAATGGCGTCTGTCTAAGTGGCTGGGCATGCGAGGCAGCAGGAGAGAGGAGCGTCGAGGGGTCATTCGGAGGGTTCCACGACATTGATTTCTCCCAAGCGCTAGTTGGATGCCCTGCAATAGACTCTCTCTGATATTCACACCAAGCCGCATGTGAGAAGTAATGACGATTCCATGATGAAGGATGCCAACATCAAAAGCTCTCGCCCGTGTCGTCAGCGAGACTAGCCTGAGCCGCAGTGGAGTTTCCTCCGGCGGCGGAGGTAAAACGCGCATATGCGTGTCTGGCCTGTTCGTCTCGCCATCTCGTGCCCCGCCTCGCCCCGCTGTGAGTTGAGGAGCAGGACAGCCCTCCGATTCTGCTGTTTGGCAGCTATCGGCGAGTTTGCGGTACGTAGCTTTGGGTGATGCAGCGATTGTCATATGCCGATCGTGTGCAAAATGTTTGGCAGCTGCTGAGAGTCGGTGTTGTGTTTTCCTGTCTTCGTTCCATACATTCAGCTCATCATACCTTGTTCACTTGATTCTTGTTAAGCACACCAGCCCAGAGATCTCACAATGTCGCAATTCGACCAGAGCAAAGCTTACGCCGAGCAAGAGGATGTCTTCTTCGACGATGGCCGCGAAACCGAGCTCCTGCGATTCATCTACGACAAGCCGAACATTGATGAGATTCGCGGCTCGCCAGAAAAGGTCCTTGCGGCTGTCGATGAGTATGGTCGCACACAAAAGTACCTCATGAATGTCGGCGAAGACAAGGGAAAGATCGTGTGCAACTTGATTGCAGAGGTGCAGCCTCAAACAATGGTTAGCCGCTCTTGAAAACATTTAGCAGCCGTGCTGTATGGCTGATGGTGAAGGTAGGTTGAACTCGGTGGGTACGTCGGCTACTCTTGTATCCTGTTTGGAGATGCAGTCCGCAAGGCTGGTGGCAAGAGATTCTGGAGCTTCGAGCGTGATCCCGTATTCGGTGCGGTGATTCAAGCACTCGTTTCTCTTGCAGGACTCAGCGACATTGTCAAGGTTGAGATCGGCTCCAGCGATGCTTCTATCAAGCGCCTGCACGATTCTGGCGCGCTGGAGCACATCGATCTCATGTTCCTCGACCACTACAAGCCTGCGTACAAGACCGACTTGAAGCTCTGCGAGGAGCTCAAGCTCGTGACACCGGGAAGTGTTCTGGCGGCCGACAATGTGATCAAGCCCGGCAACCCGCCTTATTTGGAGTACGTTAGAAGCAGTGTTGAGGAGAAGCGCGAGGCGATCAAGAAGGCGGACGCAGACGCAGGTCCGGACTCACGGTTTGCGGATAAGACTGCCGGCCAGTACGCGAAGAGACAGGGACAGGAACAGCTGCATCTGTCCCAGGGTAACCCCAACCTGATTTACAAGAGCGAGTTGGTCAACAGCTTTGAGCCGACGGGCGTGCCGGTAAGTCGTCCGCTTCACATGTTGCTACCGGATTGAGCTGACTCTTGGGATAGGACGGTGTCGAAATCACTCGTTGCGTCGGAGAGGAATCATAGACTTGTGAATCTACACAACTTGCCCTCGCAAAAGAGATGGGATGGCATGATTGGACCAGGGGCAGCGGGTCAGAGGTGGCAGACATTGGAGTGAGGGGAGACGACTAGGACTTGGATGCATTCACGTCATTACTTGAACGACGTAAAATAGAAGAACACACACGAAGGCGATGCCTCGCCTGCTGGAATCGGATTGTCATTGAAAGTTGTAATATGTTTGGTCAAGAGTGTCGATTCTCAAGGCTGAAGAACGGCCGAATTCAGCAATCAGCAACCTCACTCAGCTGGTGCTCGCTAAGTCACATCTTCCCGTCACGCGCGCAATGTCCATGTGCTTCTCACCAACATGCCATAAAAATAATACTTATCATCCGCACACCGTCCCTGCCGCGGCGCAGCACAGTCCACAGCGCCAGCGAATCAGTGCTTCCTAGAATATGACGTAACAACACTGACCTCTCAACCGACACGGTCGGCATGTGATGAGCCAGTACCACCCCATTTCGCCCTCACCGAATCTTTGTGTTTCCGGTCTCTCTTCTTGAAAGGAACCCCAGCCCTTGCAGTACGTTAGTCCAAGGACACAGCGCTCGCTTCTCCGGCCCATCATGCTGGACGCTTCTTCTTCCCTCCTGGCACACTCCGCCCAGAATGCGGCACTTCTGCTGCTCAACTTCGCCTTTCTCCCGCTTGACACTTTCATCCTGGGAACATGCATTGTGCTTGGATTCGTCAGGAGCTCGTGGGCCGAGAAGTCCCGTCGGAATGTTCGCTCTCCCAGGACGCCTATCCACGAGACCAAGACAATCCTCGTAACAGGCGTGGGAATGACAAAAGGCCTTGCACTTGCCAGGAACTTCTTCGCAGCAGGACACACTGTAATCGGAGCCGACTTTGAGCCTCTGCTGCTGCCAGTCTCCTGCGGACGGACTTCCAAAGCTCTCAAGTCTTTCCACCGTCTTGAGAAGCCTGGTGCGGAAGGAAGTGCCAAATACACCCAAAGTCTCTTGGATATCATTCGGGCGGAGAATGTGGACATTTGGGTTTCATGTTCGGGTGTTGCGTCTGCGATCGAGGACGGCGAGGCGAAAGAGATGGTCGAGCTGGTTACCAAGTGCAAGGCCGTCCAGTTCGATGTTGCCAACACGAAGAAGCTACACGAGAAGCACTCCTTCATCGAGTACACCAAGAGCATCGGCCTGCACACGCCAGACACGCACACCATCACCTCGAAAGCCGCAGCTCTCAAAATGCTCGACGAAGCCGCCGCTGAGAAGGGCAAGCGCGCAGGCATGAAATACATCATGAAGTACATTGGCACCGATGACTCGGTCCGCGCAGACATGACCCTCCTCCCACTGGAAACGCCAGCCGCGACCAAAGCCCACATCTCCCGCCTTCCCATCTCAGAAGACCGCCCCTGGATCCTGCAGCAATACATCAAAGGCCCCGAGTACTGCACGCACGCCGTCGTGATCTGCGGCGAAGTCAAAGTCTTCGTCGCCTGCCCCTCCGCCGAACTCCTCATGCACTATGAAGCCCTGCCCGCCACCTCAGGCCTCTCGCAGAGCATGCTCCGCTTCACGCAAGAATACGCGGCAGCAGGCGGCGAGTCTTTCACCGGCCACCTGAGCTTCGACTTCCTGGTTGAGATGAGCGAGGCGGACGCGGGCCTCAAAGATCCCACGCGCAACGTCCGCCTCTACCCGATCGAATGCAACCCGCGCGCGCACACGGCCGTGGCGCTCTTCAACGAAACCCCCGAAATGGCCGGCGCGTACATGTCTTTGCTCAAATCCTCCTCCCACCACCACCCCCACGGCGAAGAATCCCAGCGCAAAAACGGCCTCACAAACGGTCTAGCAGCCCAGCCCATTTTCCCCCACTCCCCAACGAAGAAGTACTACTGGATCGGGCACGACCTAGTCGAGCTCGTCCTGCTGCCCATCCTATCTCTCCTCATGAACTCCGCAAACGCGAGCGTCTCGGACGTCTCGAGCGGAATTTCGACTTTCCTCGACCACCTCCTCTTCTGGAAAGACGGCACTTTCGAAGTTTGGGACCCTTGGCCTGCCTGGTGGCTGTATCACGTTTACTGGCCGGTGCAATTTGCGCTGGCGCTCGTGCAGGGGAAGAAGTGGAGTCGGTTGAATGTTAGTACGACGAAGATGTTTATGTGTTAAGTGTTTATGGGATTGTTGAATATTGGTTCCTTCTTGTATTGGGATCTTGGACTACAGGAATTTTGGGCTAAATTTGGAAGACTACGAGGGATTTGGGATGTAGGCTCTTATATAGCGAAGAATCTTGGGCTCAGAAGACCGGAAAGACTTGGAATCCTAGCCATATAAATTAACAGATAAGAATGGAGAGAGTTGGCCTACACATATACACTTGCCCACCAGTGTTGTCAGAAGGAGTACCTCTTTCGCACCGCCGTGCAGGAGAACGAGACGGGGCAAGAGTCAGAGCAATCGAGACACCTCAAAGCGAATACCTCTCCAATCAGCCGTTACTATGTGATAGA
Source organism: Cladosporium sp. IMV 00045 (assembly GCA_001931905.2). Lineage (NCBI taxonomy): Eukaryota > Fungi > Ascomycota > Dothideomycetes > Cladosporiales > Cladosporiaceae > Cladosporium > Cladosporium sp. IMV 00045. Next base: position 127,205 of record MSJI02000906.1, on the reverse strand, counting down.
TAAGCAAGTCAAGTAGGCAGTGAGGCTACTAGGCCAGGTATGTCATCCGTCATCGCCATCATCCTTTTCAAACCCCCAGCCCTTTCCGCACTCTCGCAAGACCAGGTAAATGAAGTACTGTACAAAAACCATCGCCCAACCGCCCATTCACCCATCGACAAGGCCGTTCCGAAAACCCCCCAAACCTTCATATGTCACCGAACCGAGACCCTGCCATGTCCGATGTCGTTACCTTCCTTGGACCTCCCGACCAACCCGTCATAGTAGACGTCGTGTGAAATTACCGCCTCCATACCCACCCGTTCACCTAGCAGTATGAGCCAAAAGCCATAGAAAGAAAAAAGAAAAAGAAAAAGAAATCCCTTAAACCCCACTCAAAACTCCAACCCCACCCCCATCACGCAACCCAACAAACACCGAAAAGACATCAGGCCGCCTCATTCATCTCATCGCATCACTCCAAAATCTCCAACTCGCTCAATCTCGTCCTGGCGAAAGTCTCCTTCCACTCGTCCCAAATGCGCACGAGCTCGTCCATGTACTGCTGGTGGATCTCCTCGACGTACGCTGGGTCGGGGTTCTTGCTCTGCATGATCGGGATGGGCTGGCCGACGACGATGTTGATCGGGCGGCGGTAGGGCATGAGGCCGACGTCGTAGTTGAAGACGCCTAGAAAAGGATGTTAGTATACTGTAAACCTTCTAGGGGATGCGGGGGTGGGGAGAGCGGGGGGAACTTACCACGCGCGTGAAACAAAGGCACGGTGAAGCCAGCAAACTTCTTAACAAGCAGTTGCGCCTTGTGCACGTACGGATGGCTGTTAGAGTCGAACTGGTCGTAGATATCGTTCTCGCCGAAGGCAAGCACAGGGACCAAATCGGCACCCTCGCGGATGGCAAGCTTGACGAAACCCTTGCGCTTCTTGAGGACGAGCTTGAGAGAGCCCGGTTTGGCGTCGAGGGACTCACGCGCGCCGCCGACAACGATAGTGATGGCGCGGCCCATGCCTTCGCCGTTGCGGCCGCCTTTGGAGAGGATGTTCTCGCAGCTCTCGCGGGAGACGGACGCGAGGCCCATGCGCAGGGCGTAGTCGCGGTAGAGCGGGATGCGAAAGTTTGCGTCGAGGGTGAGGAGGGTGTTGGTGATGCCCGGGAAGAGCTGCTTGAAGCCTAGAGCTTCGGTGGCGAAAGCGGCGAAGGCTCCGTGGGAGATGATGCCGTGGGGGTGGTAGCCGAAGATGTACTTGCGCGTAGGCTCGAGGGGGACGGTGCGGTGCAGGCGAGCAGGGAAGTAGGATGCGAAGAGCGACCAGATGCGGCTGCTCCTTAGGAATTCTGATCGATGGCTCAGCTCGCCTGACGTCGCGGCGCTGGAAAGGAGGACGTAGATGAGATAGGGCAGGAGGATCGGCCAAAGGATCGGGATGCAGCATAGGAGGAAGAACATCGCCAGGCCGCCTGCGATAGAGAGTGTGTGCAAAAGGACCATTGCCGTCTGTAGTCGACGCTGCAGAGGGACGTTCGCTGGCGCCCACCTGATAGCACTGTTAGACCATCCGGCGCCAGCTCGTCGACCACTAACGAGCTCACTGTTCTTTCTCTGGCGTCTACGTGTCGCATTGGTCTCAGTGGTGATGTCCTTGTTCTCGCGCTGTTGCAAGCTGGTGTTCTCGAGGTTGCTCTCGGCCTCCGCGGTTACGAGGTTTTGTCCAGATTTACTCCTGTACTTCTCCTCGAAGACGACTCCATTGTTAGAAGGAGCGGCTGGAGTGACGCCTTGGTTCCATTCGCGCTGGTACTGCATCACACCGTCGTCGGCTTGCTTCTTGGCTGTGCCATTGAGAGACTTGGACGACACTTTCTTATGTGTTTTCTTAGGAGTAGGGGAGCGAGGAGTGTCGTCCCTGCCAATTCCCGTAAAGCTGGTTGGCGTTTCATTTCCGGAGGAAGTCGCGTTGTTGTTGCTTGAGCTTGAACCAACTTCACTCCTCGCATTGGGACCGTTCTGCTCATCGACATGCGGAGAAGTCGGCTCAGCGTCTTTCACAGCATCGGCATATGTTTCACCATTGGCAGCGGCAGTACCAGGCGCAGCTGACTGAGAGCTCTTTGTCGCGTCAACGTATCCAGTACCGTTCTGTTCATCAACGTGCGGAGAAGTCGGCTCCGCTTCCTTGACGGCCTCTGCATAACTATGACCGTTCTGCGCACCGTCCGTATTGGAAGCTCCTGATTGACCATTCTGGGTCGCGCCGACATATCCAGGTCCGTTCTGCTCCTCGACGTGCGGCGATGTCGGCTCGGCTTCCTTCACGACCTGGGCATAATCAGGAGCGCCAACCTCACCGTTCTTGGCCTTCTGGTTCCTCTCAAGCCTGCCAGCTACGTGACGTAAGGTCGGGCTTCCGGGCTGCAGCGCCATCTCATCTTCTTCGAACACCTCGCCCAATGGTCTGGGTTGACTGTGGTTGCGGGGGAGACTGCTCGGTGGTGGCGTTTCTTTGATGGCGGCCTCGTCGAAAACGTCGTCATTGTCGCGTTCGAGCGCTTCTTCGGCAACGTCGGCGTAGCTCTTTGGCGACTGAGCGTTCTTCTCGCCCACGGTCGGGGTTGCGGGCTCGGTGTTGAGAGCCATGCTCGGGCTTACGTACCCTGGCGGATTGATGGAGACGACTCTCTTGCGATGCGGAGTACTCAAGAGAAGGCGAGGTGGTTTCGTCGGGGTCTGAGGAGGCGTCAAGATGTTAATCATGGCATTGAGACGGCGGTGGGGAAAAGACAGAGTCCGGTGAAGGTCATGGTGTGCTCGGGTGGGTGAAGAGATACTTACTGGAGCTCTTTCTCCCTCTTGGTGCTACATGCAATACTGCTAAAGCTATAGGTCTTGATCAGCAGCGTGCAGGCTGGCAGACCTCAAGACTTGGGATAGCTGACGCGCGAATGAGGCGATGACGTCGCGCCTTTGGGGGCTGGGGAGGCGTTGAAAGGGCCTAACAAAGTCTCACAGCATTCGAAAGCGGCAAAATTCCTGCCAAAGAGGCTTGGATATCAATTAGGGGTCGATCTCTCCACACAGCCACCCTCTAGCGCCAATGCTCTTATCGACGGTGTCAATCATGTGAAATCCAAGTGGCCGGACGGCTTTACCAAGCACCGGCATGTCGGGATAATCTCCTCAGGAATATCAATCAATTCGTTCTCCCCGAGTCTTCTGGCACCGCATTGAATTTCTTGAGCAAAATGGGACAACCGTAACGACGATATGCATGTAAGTCGCAGCTTCATGTGAGACAGCACAGTTCCATCCAGTCCCTGGATGATTACCTCATCCTTGCCAAATCCAGGATGCTTCTCTCGTCCTGCCTCGCCAGGCAACCACGCTATTTGAACTCCTCGGTCTCGCAAGGTAGGAAAGCCTAGCAGACCTCACTCTAAGTGATCTTTACAAGAAACACCACCATGCCAAAATCAACAAACCCGCTCATCCGGCGCAAAACCTCCTCTCCCTTCTCCAACGCCCAGCGCAGTAAACCCAAAACTACCTCCGCAGCGGACAAAGAAGAAAGGCTAGACGACACAGGCCTGGTAGCCACACTAGCAACCAGCGGCGTACGGCAAGATGTGATCAGCCTCATGCGATACATCCAAAGCAGAGCTTTTGACGACATACCCGAACGGGCGGCGGGAATGAACAGCGAGCGCATATCGGAAGTCTTGCGTTTTAGGAAAGGCCTACCACCTATCGTCACGCTGGCGCATTTACACGCCGTCAGTAGGAGTAGCACTGCTACTGAGCGGGAGCTGGCGCGGTTGATCGCAGAAGGGAAAGTGAGGAAACTCACCGTGCCGGGACGAGGGCGAGGCGGCGCAGCTGTGGGAGAAGGCGTGGTACTGGTGGAAGACTGGATACAACGCATAAGAGAGGAAAAGGGTCTAGACGAAAGTTTGAAAGAGAAATACATCGCCCTTCTGCAAACCCACCGCGCCTCACCCACGGCTCCCACCTCCAACCTCTCCTCGTCTGAGGAACGCGACCTTGTTAACGCCGGCTTCCTCACTTCCCCCACCGCCCTCTCCGCTTCACTAGGCGACCTCTTCCTCCCGCCTGGAACGTCCAACTCCCTCTCCTCCCTTTCTTCCGCCGGCTCACGAGCCGCCACAGGCACTCTCGCAGCGATAGGAGGCGCAGGCGCCGTGCACGACAGCGGAGGCAGCGGGAGCACGCTCGCGACGCGGGAGAATCGGCCTTCAGACCTGGTGCGCGGCAAGGAGCGGGAGATGACATTCGCGCTGCCGGGGACGGGGATCTATCTAAAATTGCTAGTCGCCGCACGGCAGCATTTGCTGCTGCTTTTGAAAGGCATCTCGCCGCGGCATCGTGAGGCAACGTTAGGGATTTTGCGCGAGAAGTGGGAGGGCAACACGCCGAACGATCCGGTGAATCGGTTGAAGAGGGAGAGGGGAGAGTGGGGTGGGGTTCTGCCGGGGAAGACTAAGAGGTGGAAGGAGCTCTACGGGATGCGCTTTGAGTGTGTGTTGGCGGAGTGTGTGGGCGCTGGGTTAGTGGAGTTGTTCGATACCCCGGTGGGGATGGCTGTTAGGGGGAGGTGATCAGGGTTTAATATATTGGTGAAGCTATGAATGAAACGAAGGGCGAGTTCGTGATGACAAAGCTCGATTAAAGTTATGCTGAAATAAGAAAATCCTATGCTCGCAGTCTTACCTCGGCAAAGAGCTTGTCTTCACAATTCACTTGGCCGTCATGATATGTGATTGATTACACTCACATGATAAGGTATTCGAACATGAAGACGCAGCACACCTCCGAATTTGAGACTGGAAAAAGGTAAGTGAGAGTAAACAAACACGTAGGCCTAGCACAAGAGCCACACAACTGCCCAAAATAAGCCATGAAACCATTCTGAGGATCTCCCAATTCAGATTGCTTTCTCCGCGAGCTCATCCAAAGCACTCTGGGATTCGTAACGAGGATCGGAGTCTTCTTCGCCATCGTGAGCCTCAGAATGTTCCCCTCCAGAATGGATCTTCTCATCAATGGTAGGCTCCGGTATGTATCCTCGCCTCAAAAGCGCAATACGAGCCAGCTTCTTGATGTGGTCGTCTATTCTCTGTCCGTAGGTAACTAATTTTAAAACCGCCTCCTCAATGTTTGAACAAGAATCTGGTAGTTTGCAATTCAAGTCCGCACCGAGTTCGAACAAAGCTTCTACCAGTTGCAAATTTTTAGCCTCATCTCGTCCGCTTTCTGTGCGAAGGTACAGTTCCCAGACAGTCAAGCCATCCGCTCGGTTGGCAAATTCCACTTCAGATGGGATTTGATGCGGAGGCGGTTTCAGACTCATATCCCAATCAGATGGACCGTTCCCAGAGCCAGCAGGAGTAAAATATTGGACTGTTATGTTGAGAGATGCCTCATGTGTGCAAAGAATGCTTAGCATCGAACGGGGATTCCACGAAGTCAAGTGTGTTGTCCGGGAACCACGTAGAAGGATTGCATGCAACAAGAACTGGGAAACAACAGCTACCTTGTACTGAGGGAGCTTGGTTAACTCTTCTTTGACGAACAGACATAGATCATGTGAGGAGGCCCACGTTAACAGCGCCAGAGCTGTTGGGGGTGTCCACAAGACTTTCGGACATTGGAAAATCCTGTGCCTTTTCTCATGATCATCAAAAATCCAGTGTGTTGAGTGTGTTCTCATATAAGATGAGCACAAAGTCTTGTCGAACTGGTGGACAAGTTCCGTACATGGCTGTCCGATAAGAATTTCATACAGCTTGGCGTGACTTGCGAATGAACCAGCGATGAATGATGGTTCTTCCAGCCCCGGATAGCTTGCCGCTAGGATTGACACCCGGCAGGAGTTCAAATGTAAGTCAGAAATGTCACTCCACTCAGCGAGGGTTAACAGATGTGCTTTGACATCTTGCACTTTCAAAAAGTCCACAACTGTTTTGTGCACCTTCTCGAGATGGCCAGATATGTCGACGTGTAGAAGATCACCGCAACACTTTCGTGTGCGTGTCATGGCTTCCATCTTCCAATTCGTCGGTAGCGAACGCGCTCTATGTTCAAGCATCCGAGCTGCAGGCAAGAAGTCTTCGTACGTTTGGTTCAATTCCCAAAGACAATAGGCCTCTGGAAGAGACATGTTAAAGATCGCGAGATTCGACATTAGGAGAAGTCTAGCCGTGAAACGGCGGTATCGTTTGTCGAGTCCATCGAGAATTTTTTGAAAGTATGCATCCAGGGTCGGGGGCATCATCGAAAGCCGATCAAGTAACTCTGGAACTGTAACAGGTGGTTCGAGCCCTTTGACGAGTTCTTTCAGAATGAGCACAACCCAAAGGAAGACGCCATCGGACCTTTCAACCACAGCTTCCTGAAGAGGAACAAGCTCAGTAGGTGAGATGTCCATCAACCCATCGAGTTCCAGGAACTTCGATTCCACGAGCTGCTTTATATCGTCTTGCGTATGGTGATGTAGTTCTAGATAGCAAGGTCCAGAGCTGGGAAAATGTTGAAGGAAGACATTTCGGGGTCGACTGGAGAGACAAAGCTTGACACGGCGAGACGAGGACAGCGTGCCTAAATGCCGAACAAGCTCAAGATCAGGTCCTTCGTATTCATCCAAGCCATCGATGAAGAAGCAGAAATTGCAGTTGAGGTTCTCGATCTCATGCTTCACGACGAGTTGGAAAGCCGTCAAGATGTCTTCGTTTGTCCATGACTTGTAAGCGTGCCTCTCCATGGAAGCGTCTTCCCACCTGGCTTGAGGTACTATCTTTCGAATCATGCCAGGATCCTTGCAGAGGATCTGATACAACAAACTCCTGACAAGGCCATTCTTGGACCGTTGCATTGGGTCGCCGGAACTCCAGAAGTAGAAGCTTGCGATAATCAAATCACGATCTGCAGACCACCGCTTCAAAGCTGTTTGCGTCTCTGAATGGCGAGCAACAAACTTCATGAACGTGGATTTGCCAGAGCCTGGTTTTCCAGTGATCATGAACGGCTTTGAGGCTTCTCTTTCCAGCCAATTGACAAGATGAGTCTGCATCCCGTGGCCATCGACGTCCCAAGAACCAAAAGCCCAGGAATAGGTCCCAGTCTCCGCGCTGTCGATGCGCTCTTCACGAGTCTCGACTTCTTTGAAACAGAGGCTTGACAGGATGCGCTCTGATCTTGACAGTCCGATGCTCCGCTTTGCAAGATCATCTAGCTGAGTTCCGATGCTCTGTAAGATGGTATTCACTTTCTTTTGTGTATCGGCGAGTGAAGCTTGGTGATACTGTTGCGCAGTGGCGAGCAGATCCCGTTTGAGATGCTGCAAGTTGATGATGTTTGCATAGTGGGCGTGTTTGCTGGCCAGAATCTCATCGTTGACAAGCTTGATCAGGAGGGAATTTTCGTCTCTAAAAGCCACAAAATGTCATTTCAAATGTTCAGATGGAGCAGGCGATCTGTACTCACCTCAAAATCATAAGCAAACGAGTGTCCAGCAAGTCCTTGATCTCCTTCAGCTGCTTGGCTAGATCGTCGACGTAATCCTTTTTGTGCAAAATTCTCCAGGATTGCCTGATGGCACCCCAGGTCTTGAAGACTGCTTGCCATTTCCCTTTTTCAGCTTCAAGTCTTGTAGCAAGAGGCCCAAATGCCATGCCAGGCTGTGAGCTCTGTCCGCCAGCTCCCACAAAGCTTTCTCGTTTCCCGATAGCAAGGTGTTTTTCGGCGGAGGTTGGCCGAGCTTCACGGAAAGAGCTTCAACCTCAGTGCGGACGGTCTCAAGGTTTATCACATTTGCTGTCGCTCCCTCGTTAGACTTGTAGACCTCGTAGCCGGTAAGCAGTAACTTTCCACCAAAGTCGACAAGCTGTATGATGGCTGCCGCGGCTCCTACGGCTTCGATGCCAGACATGGTTGCAAGTAAGATCTTTTGTGAACTAGAGGTTTTCTTTCAGGAGACTGTGTGAAGATGTTGGTCCAGCGAGCCTTGAAAGAATCTCCTCGCTGTATGTGAGCATGACGCTGAACAAGGCTGGCTGTGTCGAGGCGGAGCTCTTGCAGCTGGAAGAAGAGGGTGTGGTTACATGTATCTAGACGAGCCATGTCAGACGTGCAGGCCTGTCACGCCACGCATTTCCCACGATCCTGAGGCTATCAGAGAAAAATTGGGTGCTTGCGAATCGGCTGTTCACCTGCAGGCATCGTGCTACCGGCATAGCTTGCAATAGATACTCAACTCGGCTTGTCCGTATCTGGCGGGTAGCGTCTTAGCATAGACCCAGAAAAGACCCGCGTCTTCCATTGCATTGCTGAGATGCTATAGCATGGTGGCAAGCTCATTGTAGATCAGATCAGGGTTGGGTCAGAGGTATGCGTGTCGCGTGGTAACCGATACACTATTCAATGCGATGGCAATCTTGTTGAAGGTTGAATGCGTTTGGGTAAAGGAACTTCATCCTTTCGTTGAGAGGGCGTTGTATCTGGCCAATACGCATCACAAACATCACGCTGCTTGTCATTGCCGCGAGAAATGGATCTTGATATAACAACAAGACTTGTTGGTGAAGGAAGTTGAAATGTTCGTGTCCTGGATGTCCTGGAATCGCGAATTGAGAAACGACGTGGGGAAGGAGGAGGGGCCAGCTCCCTTCCAAAACTTCCTAAGACTCACATGTTCGCCTCGACTATAACAAAACCGCCAATAATTTGCTACATACACATTTCAACCCTAGTGGTATACTCGCACCGACGGCTGCGGTGAGCACAATCCTCTACACAACAACAGCACCTCCAATACCTAACGTCGCGTTCCGCGCGCACATACAACTCTTTGCGATCGATCACCACAATGCCTCACGCAACCCAGCCTTCGCCAGGCCTACAGGCCTTCATCCTCTGCGGACCTGGAGTCTCGTTGAACACCTTCACATCCTCGCCTAAAGATCTTCCCAAAGCGCTTATTCCCATAGCAAATCGGCCTATGGTCTGGTATCCGCTCGACTGGTGTTACCGCATGGGAGTCACAGGTATGTTGAGGCGACGCGCCTAAACCATTCGCATGTCTTAAATGGAATGCTGACCGAGAACAGACATCACATTGATCACTCCTCCCGAATCTGCGCCTCCACTCGAGTCTGCGCTCAAAACAAACCCTGCCCTCACGAGTCTCTCACCGAAGCCCGAAGTGCTTGCGCCGGCCGATCTTACGCAAACGACAGGTACGGGCGAGCTGCTGCGACTTCCAGAAGTGCAAAAGGCGATCACGAGCGACTTTGTCATACTACCCTGCGATCTGATCTCCGAGGTTGAGGGCAGCAAGATCATTCAGCAATGGCTCACCCTCAACCCTCTGTCAATTCTGGCCAAGGCGGGACACCACAAGAGCGGTATGGGTGTTTTCTACCCGACGCAAGGACTTGAAGGAATCAGCCACAAGAAAGACGAGACCGACTTCATCGCTACAGTGCCTCTGCCGCAGCCACCTGTACCTGCGCCCAGCGGTTCTCTCAGACCGGACGTGGAGGAGCTGGTGACGAGCATGCCTACGGATACACTTAAAGACCTGATCGAGGAGGATAGCAGCAAGAGTCTGAAGATCAGGCAAAGTCTGATCGCGAAGCACGGCAGGGTCAAGATGAAGACGAAGCACAGAGATGCGCATGTTTACATTTTTCCCAAGTGGGTGAAAGAGCTTGCCGCGAAGAACGATAGATTCGACTCAATTTCAGAGGATGTTCTGGGCTGGTGGGCGAAGGCGGCATGGCAAGACGGACTCGGATCAAAACTGGGCTTGGACGAGATCCTAGGCGACCAAGGCGCAGAGAGCTCAAACGAAGACGACATGACCACAGGCGAAGAGATCGACATCTCCACCATGTCCTCAACAACCTCCTCCAAGCACACAACCCCCTCCAACAACAACCCACCCGCATTCGCCAGCAGAGTCAGAACCACCGCCACCACACCCACACAATCAACCAACCCACCCCCCTTCCTCGCCTACGTCCAGCCCTCCCTCCCACCCACAACCACCTCCCCCAGCCCCACGCACCCTCTCATCCGACGCATCGACACGACCGCCGCCCTCCTCAACATCTCCCTGTACCTCGCGAGGAAAACCAGCACCGACCACCCCCTCGCCTTCGAGCACAAAATCCACCCCACCGCCAACGTCGGCATGCAAGCGCGCGTCAGCACCGAAGACAGCCTGGTGGCGGAGAACGTCAAACTCGGCACGCGCAGCAACGTCAAAGAAAGCATCATCGGCGCCAACTGCGAGATTGGCGCCAACGCCCGCCTTACGCGCTGTCTGCTCATGGACGGCGTCACGGTGGGCGATGGCGTGCAGTTGACGGGGTGTATCGTCGGTCGACGCGCGAAGATCGAGGGCATGAAACCCGCTGAGCCCGCGGTGCCTGCTGAGGGAGCGGGTGAGGGCGAGAAGCCGGCGAAGGCGAAGAAGAAGAAGGGCGGTGATGGGGAGGGCGATGACGATAGGACGAAGTTGACGGAGTGTGAGGTCGCGCCTGGGTTTGTCGTTGAGGCGGGGACGGTCAGTAAGGGGGAGAAGTTGATGGCGTTCGATACGGAAGGGGACATGGATGATTTTGACGATGAGGATGAGAGTGATGGTAGGGAGGAGATGGAGCTTTAGGGGCTGACTTCTCGCGTGTGTGATGAGTATTGGAAGATTTGAACGCTAGATATGTTTACAATGAAGTTTTGTCAAAGACATCACTTCTTTTGCTACGACGAAGAGACGGAGAATGAGTTCAAACATCTGCAGGTGCGCGCCAGGCGCTGCTAAGCGTACTACGAAATCGAGAAGCATTAGTGAGTAGCGGACGATGGGAAGATCAAAACGAGTCTGTTGATTCTCTCAAGCCTATCTGGAAAAAAGTCAAATGTATCTACAAGAAAGCAGAACTACAAAACGCCGCTTGAAAAAAAGCTTAAATCCCTGCCGAATCTCGCTGGCCCCGAATTACTTTCCCACCATAGACCGCCGCTTCTTTTGCACTTTCTGGAATCCGGTATAAGCAGAACAAAAACCACAATCATTCCCCCTCCCCCCACAAAAACGCCGATTCAAAGCTTGCCCTTTCAAACAAAACCCACTCGCGTGAACGAACACGCCGCTATGCACAAGATTCATGAAAACTGCCCCAAGTTTTATCTACCGACAGGAATTGCGCGCACCCCTGCCGTAACCTAGAAGCGCTCTCTGGGTCCAGAGCCGTGGTTCTCGAAGAGATCTTCCAAGTAAGCGCTCGGTGCTCTGCTGCCGGGGAGGTTGTCGTTGCCCTGGCCGTGGCGGGGCGAGGCGTCGAGGTAGGAGTTGCGCGAGCTGCCCATGCCTTCGCGGCTGCCGGTACGCAGGTGGCGGGAGTTGAGGCCGGGGGTTGTAGGTGGAGAATCGTATGTGCTATGGCGGGCGTAGGGAGCGAGGTTGCCGCCGATTGTGCCCGTGGCAGCGCCGCCGCCGGCCTGCGCGGAGGAGTTGGCGTAGTATCCAGCGGGAAGATAGGTGCTGCTGCGGTTGTTCATGACTTGGGAGAGCGGGCGGGCGCTGAGGTTTGCGTCGCTCATGCGGTGCTGTGCGGTCGGGGAGAAGAAGAGGCCCTCGGGAGGAGGCTGCTTGCGAGGGTTTTCGGATTTCAAGGGCTTGCCGGCGGCGTTCAGAGCTTCCAGAGACATGCTTGAACCAGTATCCTTATACAGACCGCCCTTGACTGGGTTGTAGCCGGTGCTGCTGCCGCCCCATTGTTTGCTTGCTTTTTCGCTGCCAGTGACGGATGCGATCGCAGCTTGCTTGACACTGCGGTTGATCGACCAGGCTACGAGCGCACGCCAGAAGAGTACGCATGCGCCGAGGAAAGCGAGCACAGCGCCGACGACGATGAAGACGGTACCCTGCGGCAGGCTGGAGTGTTGCATGAAAGGCGCATTCGCGGTGTATGGGACAATCATGGTAGGAATGCCAGCACCTGCAATTGTGGGCAGGTCGGTGGGCGCGCTGTCGACAGTGCTGGAGGCGCCAGAGGTGCTCGATCCTGAGCTCGATGCAGACGAAGAGTCGGTCGCAGTCGCCGACGTCGATGCTGCTGTAGTCCTGCTGGAATCGGCGGAAGAAGATGCTGAGGTTGATTCAGCACTGCTGCTGGTCGTCTCTTCTTCGTCGTCTTCATCATTGAGGTCGGGGAGATCGCTGTCGTCGGCTTGCGCCTTGACAACAGGCGCAACACCCGCTAAGGCAAACAACGCAAAGAGCTGCGTCTTCTTCGTGGTGAGGCGCATGGCTGTCTGCTGCGCGACCTTGATTTGTGGTGGAGTGCAATTGGTGTGACGGGGCGTTCTTGAGAGTTGTAGTTGTGTCCAGCCCTTTTCTCCAAACTCCTTGCCTGAGTGGTATGTCTTGGTGTAGTCCCGCTCTTGCAGTCGGTGATAATAATACTGCTCCTTCCTTTCGCAAAGATCCAAGGTTTGCCTCGTGAATGACGGAGTGCTGCAAGTAACCGTTTGTCAAGTACAGATGCTGTAACACGGCAGGAGCAGGGGCGATAGCAAAGGCAGGGCAGGAGGCTTTGCTTTGGGGAGGCAACGACGAATAAACACGTGACGAGATCTGCGACTTCCTGTTAGTTGATGGGCCGACCAGCCGAGCCAGCCAGGAATAGAACCCGCCTCCCGCGGGCGCAACAACCGCTTCACCACACTTACCTTCACGCTTCTACTTGAAAATCCATACAGCACCATCGACAATGCGTTCCTTATCGTCAATCTTCTCAGCCGTTGCATGTACTTTCTATGCTAGCATCAAACACGCTCTGTTGGAGGACATCACATGCACTTACTGAGATATGCTTGAGTGCTGACCTGGAGAATCGAGCCTGTGAATGCAGGAGTACGCAGTCGATACTGAGGCAACTGGTCAGAATGAATATGACAAAATTCAGGCCACCGGAGACAAGCTACAAACCCATGTAGAATTTCCCTGAACCGAGGGAAGAAGCTAGAAGAAAGCCTCGCTACTGCCGTTGCTGTTCACGACAGAGAACTTGAAATTACTGGACGGAGACACCCTCGCTGCAGGCGCCGGAAAAGTACCAAGCCGCCCTCACTATAGGCACTGAAGTTGAAGAGGAGCTCGGTTCATGATCGTGCGTAAGGACGTCCGGTCGAGTGGAGGGTGAGCTGCCACGAGGGATCTATTAGTGGACCGAGATTCGGGAAGTCACGTCGGCACCGGTATGTGTCAAAACTGTCTTGGCTTGCCTTCACTACTCGCGCTGGAGGAGACCAAGCCGCTTCCGTTGTTGGCTCAAGAGATTCGTTCGGTGTGCATTGGTTGCTCGCTGTAGGCCACGAAGCCAGCCGGATCTGGAAAATAAGTAGTACGTGCGCATACGCAGTCCGCCTTCGCTACTCGCGCTGGAAAGAAACCAAGCTGCTTTCGCTAACGGCACTGCAATGTTTACCATTGTGCCTTGCTGTCGGTCTTGGTCATCACGAAGTCAAGAGAGTATCGGGGAGTGGCGTTTCGAGGCTGGATACGAGGCTGGGCTGCCTTCGCTACTCGCGCTGGAAAATACCAAGCTGCTTTCGCTTCCGGCGCTTGGTTGTTGTTGACCACTGGGACTGGCTGTCGCTTTTTTCGATCAAAAGATGAGTATATCAACGGGGAGGGGTATCTCGAAGCTCGGAAGGGATTGTAGAGCTGCCTTGGCTACTAGCGCTGGACAGAACCAAGCTGCTTCCGCTGTCGACAGTGAGGCCTTGGCGGATCGGCCTCGTTTCGCTGTCGTAAGGGAGTCTGATGGGAGTGTTGCCGAGGAGAATATGTCGGGGTTCGAAAAGGATTGCTGAGCTGTCTTCGCTAATCGCGCTGGAGAAGACCAAGCTGCTTTCGCTGTCGACAGTGAGCGATCGGTCTCGTTTCGCTCCCGTGAAGGAGTCTGAGGGGAGAGGGGGGGAGTGTTGCCGAGGAGAATGTGTCGGGATTCGAAAGGGATTGCTGAACTGTTTTCGCTAATCGCGCTGGAGAAGACCAAGCTGCTTTCGCTTCGACAGCCAGACTGAAGGGCATTCCTCTTGGGACGAGACGGCGAGAGAAGTATTGCTGAGGAGCGTGCCGATGCATTGCTCCATTCGAAGATGGTGAGCAGCCTTGGCTACTCGCGCTGGAGCAAACCAGGCTGCCTTCGCCAATGGGGCTGGTAGAGGATTCGTGGTATGGTGGGTGCCAAGCTGGAAACAACTGCGACCCGCACGTCTTCTACAACCGCATCCGCCTCTTGCTCACAGAATATGCACCGAACGTCCTGGTGGAAGCTCTTCAAAATCTTCTTCTGCCCTTCCAAGCTCAAATGAAAAGACTGCAAGCCATGGAGGACCATCTCAAAGGTTGAGCAATCCGCTCGCGTAAAGAGCTCGCACGTTGCCTTACGATCCCAAATGTTTTGCTGCCCGGTATTTCAGCACCAGTGATGAGCATCAGGCTCTGAAATCTCAGATCGAGCGCAAAGCGAAAGCGGCTGCAGAAGCAAAGAAGGCGGAGTATCTCGAGAAGAAGAAGGCATGGGACCAGGGTCTTGGCTATTGGAGATGAAGAAGGATGGGCGGCTGCAAAATTGTTGATGGACGCAGTGGCATTCATGCTGGACCCATCGCAGGCGCTGGTTAAGACCGAGCTGCCTTCGAAGGGACCAGCGAATGCACGCATGGCGATGTGTGGGCATGGCGGTAAAGCTGTGTTCTTGTGGGCCCGCATCAGAGCAATAACGGTTGCCTTTGGGTGCCATCGGGTCTGTCGCGGTAATAGGGACGGCGCGTTCGCTACAGGCGCTGGAGAGACCAAGCTGCCTTGGTTGTAGGTCGCAGACGGCGGGAGATGGCTTGTTCGGTTGGCTGACGCTTGAATAGGACGAGATCTGACGAGCGCATGCTTCGAAAGGCGCCGGAATTATACCAGCAGCCACACCAGAGCACAGTGTGAAGAGAGGACGATTGAGCAAGGTGTGTGTTGGCGAAGCTTGAAGACATGAGGTTGAGATTGAGTTGTCGAACGAATGGAAGGCACGCTGCAACTTCGACTTCACCTCGTGGGACTTATCGCCATCTCTCAAGAAGAATTTATCTGTTTTTCTTCCACATCGGCAATTATAAAGCCTTTTTCCATCTCGATTCATCGTTTTATATCGTTGTGTCCCTCTTTCCTCGTGTGTCTGCTTCATTGCAGCACACATGCGCAAGGCTCTCTAATTTTGAGGCCTTTCAAACCACTCCTCCTGCACCGCTTCATTGCGAGTGCAAACCCCAATCGGTTCTGCTTAATTGCAGGCCTTTTGGGCATCCCTGTTTACTGCTTAATTGCAGGAACGTTTAAGGCTCTCTAATATTGAGGCCTTCTAAAACAAAACTCCCTTCTGCAACGCTTCATTGCGATTGCACCCCCCACCCCATCCCCATTTGTACCTCTTAACTGAGCGTGCATCTATCATCATGGGTAAGAACAACAAGAGATCAGCACGACCGCCGAAATGGGCTCGTCAGCAGCTACAGGGCCCCAACGCCAGGGCTCCAAAGAACGGGCCTGAGGCTGGCTGGCAGCAGCGACACCAATTCGACAACGAGAACGCTGCATTGCTGAACGGAACACGCAGCCCACAGGATGAGCGGGAGAGACAATATCTCCAAGAGCATGGTCGAGTGCCACGCGCTGATGGATCGGCTTCCAAGCGACCCTTCTCACCTGGCTCGGACTCTGCTAATGGGACTTCCAGCAAGCGTATTTCTTTACCAGTTCGCAATGGTGATGAAACGCCAACTCACACCGACGGTCTGGATGAGACAGTGAACGGTGGCACTGCTGGCGCAACACATTCGCCCAGAGAGAGATCACCGCGCGCCTCGCAGCAGCAAGGAAATCAAGGTTTGCCCGGTGCGGATGGCTTCTCTCAAGTAGAGGACGATTTCCAGCTCCAAATGGACGATGACGAGGATTATCCTCCGCCTAAAGGTTCCAACGGAAGTGGAGAGGTCCTAGACGAACACCAGGAACAGGTCCAAGTGCTCCGTGATCAAATCCTTTCTGAGGCCAAGGAAAGGGCAGAACAGCAAAAGCTTGCTGGGGTTCAATCGCCGATGAACCAAGCGCAGAGGAAGTCGAAGGAGCAGGACGACGAACTCCAACAGCTCATGGAGACTTTGCAAACCAACGACAACAATGCGTTTGCCGAGCCTCTGCGCGAGTGCATGCGCCACTTCCAGAACAAGGCCATTGCCACTTCCTTGGCCGAATCCCAACCACCGAAGGTGCTCGATGCAACGTCAGATTCCAGTCCCATCGTTGAGATCAGTTTCAGGATCAAAGACATGCTGTCAGTCGCCCCGCATGATTGGGATCTGGAAGCATGGGCGCCCGACAATATTCTGGATGTCAAGATTGCCCTCGCAAATCAAGAGGTCCTCCAGCATGATGCGTACATTGCACCTATTGGATCATTGAGTGTATTCGTTTGCAGGAGCGACTTCGAATACATGAATACAGACTCTGTGAAGCAATTGCCCGGAGAAAGTATCCAGGACAGCCTTTTCCGATGCAATTGTGAGGACAAGCACCGGGCAATCGATAGTGCAGACGATCCATTCGATCCTTCATTGTATCCAGCTGGCCTCATGCCCCCTAACACCAAGCGGCTATTGCTGGTTTACAACATCTCGCAAGTCCACTGGGTCTCGGTGGAGATTGAGATCGATGATGCCAAGGAGAACGGTCATGTTCGTCTGTACAACACCATGTCAAACCGGCAGCGCGGACATACACTGAGTATCCTTGCTAAAGAGCTACCACAGCTACTCAGCTTAATCAAGAAACGACCTGATCTCGGCTGGGCTGATGTCAACTTCTCTGGGCCTATCCCTGAGGTCATGGAGTGTCCACAACAGACAAACACCACCGATTGCGGCTTCTGGTCTGTATTTTTGGCAAAGCAGGTGGCATTGTCGCAAAGCCTGACTGGTGGCGTGCTGGACAAAGTGGCTCCCACCTTGTACGGTCAGGCCCTACGCTGGGATGTCATGAGAGACATCTACCAACACGTCTTGTTGAAGCAACTGACGAGCCCCGGTCCGGTCGAGGTTGCGGAAGCCCTTGGTGACTCCAACTCTGCGGCAAACAATGGACATCACTCTGACAATGAGGAGTCCGGCAAGGGCAAGTCTGGCAGTAATTCAAAGAAAGGCAATCCTCCAGGCAGCAGATCCAAGAGTAGCCAGTCCGGCAACAAGGCCAAAAACAACAAGTCCGCCAACAAAGGCAGGAAAGGCAAATCCGGCGGCAAGCCCAAGAAGGGCATGACATACAGGTTGCCTAAAATCTCTCGCGTTCCGATCGCAGATTCGGAGAGTGACTCTGAAGGTTCTGACACTGAGCCCCATTTCAAGGAATTGGGCGATGATTGGAGGTTCAACCTGAGGCAAATCGCGTGCGACGTTCTTGTGGGTCAGAATCATCTGCCCATTCTCACTCAGGACAGAGTTCAGGAGTTGGTCTTGGATAGAGTGAAAAATCTCGCTGAAGAGGCCAGTCTCTCCGTTGACGAGCAAGAATCGGTCATATTCGAGAGAACTCTTGCTGTCTTGGAGCGGACGCCAGCCATCTTCAAGAGATACACCGTCCTACAAGACGAGGATCTGGACGACGTTGAAGACCCTCACGGAAGTGCTGGCCCTTGGTACAGAGTCAACAATGGTCCTGGCAGGCTCGTATCAACCGAGGCAATCCGCGCCTTCCTTTCGCCACCAAGCAATCCACCACAGCTGATCGACTGCATTGCCAAGGATGTCCTTTTGGTCGTTTCAGTTGTCAGGTCAAGTGGTGACCAGGGCCTTGAGGAGGCCTTTGATGGGATGTATGACAGGGCCGAAAGCCAGGTTTTTGCATTCCACAACGCGTTCGGCAACCGCACATCCATGCCACAAGAGATCGCAGATTGGTCTGATGTAGATGTCGAGGACATCTATGGTTCAAGCGGCTACTGGATGGACTACTGCTTTTGCGACAGCAGCACAGCCGTCTTGTTGGATGCCAATTTCCCTGGTCAGGCTGGAGATGCCGGAAAGCGCGTCAGGAAACTGCTGGACGATGCGAATGACTGGGCCAGGACTTTGACGACTCGGCCGCAGGTGGTCATTCTTACATCTGGCGTGGATGGAGCCACCTCCAACAATGCCACTTGGTCCATTCTGCGGGACAGATACAAGGCGTTGGACCTTTGCGTGACTGTCGTTTGTCAACAAAAGCGGTCTTGGAATCGGGAATACTTTTTTGTTGATTCGGACACCGGAGCTGCTTGGACCACTGTCAGCATTGGTCGACTGGCTGATTTGTATTTGATCGAGAGTAGGAATGGAGACCTCGAGGATGCGCACAGCGATGATTCCACGGAATCACGGTATCTCACCGCGACAACTCTGGTGCAATGCTTTAAAGAAGACTACTCGCTCCAGCCGCAGTTCGAAAAGCTGCACCTGGATCTGCGACCTCAGCACCAAGTCGCATGCCAGTTGACGGGAACTTACCGCAAAAGTTTCCCTTTATCCAACAAACAGAAACGGTGTGAGGTTTGCGGCCTGGTGGCACACGAGAATCATGTGCCGACAATGACATGGTCGCGTGGATCTTCATTTGACACCGCCGTCGTATGCGAAGAACACTGCCATCTTAGCGCAGAAATTACACGCCATGTGATCGACTCGAGCTTCGCAGGCATGGCGGCTCGACTCACCAACGCCGTGGCGCTAGGTGAGAACGGACGTCCCCAGTACATTTGTAGGACCTGCGGCAAAAAATGCAGGAGTGATTCTCGTCTTCAAAATCACGAGCGCCTACATTCTGAAGATCGGCCACACGTCTGTGAGATATGTCAGAAAGGCTTCAAGTCAGCTAGAGACCTTCGGGCGCACTCGAAAATTCACTCAGAGGAACGACCACATATCTGCTCGGTATGTGACAAAGGATTTAAGAGCGCTGGGGAACTTTCGAGGCACGCGCAGTATCATGCTGAGCCGACACATATCTGTGAAGTATGTGAGAAAGGCTTCAAGACAGCTAGTGATCTTCGGAGACACTCGAAAATTCACTCAGAGGAACGACCACATATCTGTGAAATATGTGAGAAAGCTTTCAGGTTAGCGGAAGAGCTTCGAATGCACGCGAAATTTCATTCTGAAGAGCGGCCACATGTCTGTGAAGTGTGTGAGAAAGGCTTCAAGTCAGCTGGTGATCTTCGGGGACACTTGTACACTCACTCAGAAGAACGGCCACATGTCTGTGAAGTATGTGAGAAAGGTTTCAGGACGGTTCGAGACCTTCAAGATCACAAGACACGTCGTCACTCAGATGAACGGCCACATATCTGTGAAGTATGTGAGAAAGATTTCAAGACGGTTCGAGACCTTCGAAGGCACAAGAAACGTCATTCTTAAGAGCGCTATGTCTGTGAATGGCGTGGCGGGAAATCTAAACACCACGATGCCTTTCAAAGACACGTTGATTCATACCGCCGACAAGCCTTGGACTCGTGAGAAGTGCTGAAAAAGCTTCAAATGCCAGCCAAGCCTCTCAAGGCATGGAAATGAGCGTTGAAGCATGCACTTGATGCAGTCAGAGTATATCTTGCATCAGCCGGACTGGAAGGAGCTTCGATTTTCTCACTGGCATCTACACATTCGGGTCACGCAAGCTGCTGGCCATCTCACATACGCCGCAGAAACCAATCGTTCTCCCCGGTTTGGACAAAAATGCCATCCGCAAAAGAAAGTCGCTTGTTTTTGTGAGACTTGGAGTGCAATCGTTTCTGAGCGATTGGATCTCCTTTCCAAGTCATCTCATTGTCATTGACGGTAACGCCCATATTGAAATCACGATCAAGCTGACGACGATTACAGAACTGCGTTTTATAGATGAACTACATCTTGACCAGCAGATGGACCTGAGCTAACTTGATACAGTTAACACGAGCCTATTGCACGATCGTCATTGCAGAAAGACAGCCGAGGATTTTTTTCTTTGTGCTCGGGCCAGCCACCACCGTGGCTGACAGTATGTGACCAACGAACGGATGTCAGTCGACGAGGGAAGCCATGCTGACTTCTTTATGTCCAGGTCGATACAAGCAGAAGCCCGGTAGCAACTCAAATGACAGATGGCCCGGCCTGCCTAAATACACTGAACACGAGCCTTTAGAAAGTTGCCATCGCAACTAACGATTTGTTTGGACCAGCCACCATTGTGGCTGACGGTAGGTGCTTCCGTCAATGGATGTCGCTCGAATGAGTGAATCTTGCTGACTTCGTGCAGTGCAATTATCGGATACTCTAAGGACGTGATCTGAGAGAGCGCCAAAGAACAATTGCAGTGCACGGCGAAGACTCTGCCGCATCTTCCCAAAACCCGATCTGTCATCGACGACTTCCTATCGTAAATCTTGTTCACCAAAGAAATGCGACAATTTCTTCCGTGTCAGGCTGGGACTTCAACAAATCGAAGAAATTTTTGAGCACAGGATTTTCTGGCACGAGCGATGCGAAGCACGGGTTGCCTTTGCATCCTCAGCAGTTTGACTTGCAGTGGCAAACGCACTGGTATCTGAATCAATACAATCAAGCTCACAGGGCCCGTCAAGAAGGACGTGACTGATGTTGAAAGAAATTGGAAGACTGGCTGGTAAAGCCCAGCAGGAGGCTGCGCGGTCCGGGAAACCAGTGGACGGGACATGACAGAGACGACCACATCAGGTGGATCAAGCGGACCAAGACGTGGGTGATGGAAGTGCAAGTGGCGCAGTCATTGTCGATTTCTGGGCCAGGGCTCGAGAGGATACATTCGGTTGTACCGAGAGTACGACGAACGCCGGAAAGACAGAACATGAAGAGAGAGTTGGAAAGGCAGAAAAAGTACCTTGCGACACGCGAGCTGTTCAAGTTGTGTATGGTGCTGCAGAGGTATGTCTCTGCTGACATTGTATTGACTGACACGAGCATCTTCTAACAAAGTGAGAAACAGGATTCTGCTGGGAACAACTGTGATGTCGAACAATGACACGCCATGATCTCTGTCGGAAATGCCTGGATTCCACCCGCAAAAACCAGGGAAGCAAGGCTGCAAGGACACGTCCTTCTCAAATTAAACACAAATCATCCAGCACGAGCTGTTGTCAGCGATACAACAGGACAAGTTTTTCATTGAACCGCCATGTCGTTTTTTCTCGCGATCGCGTGGGCACCTCGCTCAAGTGTGCGCCAGAATCGGACGCAACACAACATCAATGACCACGCAGCAGAAGACGGGAGACCGTTGTACGAGCAATGGCTATACACACGTGCGGTCAGGACAGACGAGACGCCCGTTCCCACTGGCGAGCAACACCATTGTGTGATTTATGGATACAGGACATCAAGTCAAGCTGTGGTCTCAGCGACCCATGCGCTGTCCAAATCTATCCAGTCAAGACTTGAGATCCGGCAGAATCGCCAGCATCGCTTGGCTGGTTTAAGCATGGTCTCGACAAAGTCTTCTACCGCTGCGGAAATGACACTACCTGTCTTCCTTTAGGCACCATAATAATGGACATATCGCAATGAACAAAGACAGAAAGGTCTGCAGAATAAGCCACATCTACGTGCTTGACTTACCTGAATTTCGAATCAAACACACCTCCGAAGGTTGTTCAACAGGAATCGTCAGCCCATCAACGTACTGGTTGTCGATTCGAGACAAGCACTGTCACGTAGGCACTGTCACGTAGGTGGACATTGCCAGCTTCCGGCGGCGCTTTGGTTGGCCGTCTCCACCAGGCCTTCGAGACCATTCCATACCGAGTCCTTGGAACCAATCTGGCTTTCGCGTTTCCAACATCTACGCCTTTATCGACACCAATGGTTCATGATGTGAAACCATGATCACACACATCAAGACTGACGAAAATTACCCGTCTGACACCACATTCTGGTCACCACGCCACTCCCCCGCCAATACAAGACTCATTTGCAGAATAAGCAATATATGTGTCTCTGTCTTTCTTCACATTTATTGTAACACCAACAGCTCATGTAGCTATATGTATCTAGTCACCGTATATACATCCAAATATTCATCTACGTCTTATGCCCGATAGAATCGCTAGGAACACCCAGCGCTTCTAATATCGGAAACAAGAAGAAATATGAGTTATACAAATATATGTAAAGTTCCCGGCCGTCCGGCCGAGGGGGTTTGTTGATTTTGGCATGGTGGTGTCTCTCGAAAAGATAGATGAAAAGGGAGTATTACAGACCCTTTTGCCTTGTCAGACCGAAGGGATCTTGGAAGCATAGTCGTTGGACGCAGCCACCAGCATGGATCTTGCAAAGATGTAAAGTCTTAGTTAGCACGGAGTAGAAAATGTCTGGAGTCAAAATATCATTACAACATGGCCATCAATCAAATCAAAGCTCTACCAAAGCGAAGGAACCCACTGACACCGGGAAAACCACAAGATTGTTCGTCGAGCTGAGTCAAAGAAGATCGGCGTTACTAGGAAGTCATCTGATCGATGTGTCGTACAGTAGACGACGCAGCCAAGTGGGTAGGTATATCGCGAATCCGAGCATCATTCTAATGAGAGTCAAGAGTCAAATACCATCACGATCAACAGGTAAAGCAAAACAAAGCAAAGCAGAATCTCTTCAATTCTTATTCATCTCAATTGATGCCACACATCTACAAATCACTAATACTAATACAAAAAAGAAGAAAGAAACCAATTCACGGAGCTCGTCTTGTCTACCCAACCGCCTGTCATATGCCATTGTGTTGCACCGCTGGATGACCCATATCAAGAAGACCACCTTCCACCTAGCAAACTCCAGCCCACCGAGACCAACTCCCAGGCATGCAAGCCATCCATTCATTTCCTCCAAGCCTCGCAGTAGCCCGCGGGTACAATTCCCTCCGCGACAGCAGCAGCAGCAGCAGCAGCAGTAGCAGTGGTGACGAGCTCCGAAAATATTCAGAATTGAAAACACAAGGGGGAATTTTTCAAAAGAAAAAAGAAAAGGCTCTCGCTTTTTCCTTCGTGATCGAGAGCTGATGTTGAGAAATTTGATTGATACTCCAGTTCTTCGAATTTTTGAAAGGGGTATTTGATCGTGTGCTTTTGACGCGGCTTGTGCCGAAATGCCGCAGTGAAAAGGAGGTAGACGGGTGAGCTGTCGTCATCTCCCGATGGGATTTGGGGGGGTTTTTTTTTCGTTCTCTGAAAGTCGGTCTCGTACTCGTTCTCGATTCTTCGGGTCATTTTTGGTTGATGACCGAACTTTCTCGCCAGGTGGGTATTTTTGGTGAATGCATGGAGGCCAATATCACTCGTCCACACGCTCGTCCGATGACTTCTTAATCTCGCAATCCAGAATCCAGGAGGGTCCAGAGAAACGCCTGGTATACTCCTATCGGTGTTTCTGTGGTGTCGTCGATTGTCCAAAGCAGAACGCAAGCAAACAAAATAGGCCAGAAAAGAGCAAGAATGCAGAACTTGGGGTATCCGAAGGGTTGCAGGAATGCAGTAAGGACGCCGCGGACAGGAATGATTTTGATTTTCCGTAGGTCGAATAGCATGCATGCAAAGAGCAAGTAAAACGCTGCAAGGATGATTGATGGCGAGGGTCGAGTTGAAGGTCCAATGCTTTGGTTGCGAAGCAGTTCTTTGCTCTTCGTCTGGTGCGTAAAACACTGACCAAATCAAAGGACGTTTTCAGCGAGGGTGTTCCGGGAAGCTGGTGTGCGATGGTGAGAGGGGGAGATCACTCTGGCTGCGGCGATGAGTGCGGTAAGGACGAGTGGTCGAAGCAGCGGGAACGGAGCCTTCACGAGGAGATCCGGCGGAGCCACGGGTGTCTGAAGTGGTCGGACGACGCTGATCCTGCTGCTGCGTGTAGATATGCGCCGGGCGATGGCCGGTAGCGTAGTTGACGCTGTTGAAAGGCTGCGGTTGCACCTGGGGATCGCGCATGCTGGCGGGGACATAGCTTGGCTCGCGGTGGCGGTTGCCGCTGCTCGCACGGCCGAGGGTGGCGTCGCGGATGTTCTCGGCGCTGGGACGAGTGGGTCGAGAGGAGCCTGTGTTGCGGGACTGCTGCTGGGTGTGGTTGATACGGGAGTCGTTGCTACGACGAGGCTGGCCATTGTTCGGGCTGGTCTGACGTCCACTGGAGCCGCCCGATTCGCCGCCACTGCTGACAGCGCGCTCCTCAAGATCGAGGCTGTTCATGGCTTCTCCAATGCCACGAGTTGACGGAGAGCGGAGGGTGGTGCTGCCGCTGCTAGAGGGCGGTGGCATGTAGGCGGGGTCTTCGAGACGCTTCTCCTCGTCGAGCTGCTGCTTTTCGGTCCAGCATCCCTGCCAGCAGTTGCGCCAGTCTCCGACAAGGTAGTTGAAGAGCCAGCGCTCCAGGTTGAGGCACGGTCCAATGCAGATGGAGAGGTTGTTCAAATCCATGCGGTTGCGCTCCTGGTGTGAAAGAAGCAGGCTGAGATGGCACGTGATAGCGAAGAGGAGGTAGTAGTTGAATGGCGGAAGTTCTGAGAGTGCATCGCGAAGCTTCTGCGGGGCCGGCTGACCCATCATGTTGAAGTTCGGGTTGTCCTTCTGAAGTTCGACGGCGAGAGAGTGTTGGAGCTCTTGCGGGAAGATCTCGCTGGGGAGTTCGCGCAGCCAGGTCTTAAGCATGCTGCCGATGGTGTTTGGGTCGTAGAGCTCTTGCTCGGAAAGGAGGTCAACATCCAGTTCCTGGTCGAAGCGGCGCTGCCAGTGCTTGACCTGCGGGCCACTTCCCGGCACGCGGTACAAGCCTTCAGACTCGCAGTTGAGGTTGAGGTAGTCGATGCAACGCCATGGCAAACTCGGCATCCAGTATTCGGTCTTATCCTTCGAGGCTTCAATCCTCTTTGAAATCCTGGTAACTCGGGTCTGCTCAACTAGCGGCAGAGTGATGACCTTGAGCACGTACTCAGCGTCCGGAACCTCCTTCTCGCTGTGACTGCTGCTGCGCGCCATCTTGCCTAGGCGCGTGAGAAACATGCCACCACCCGTCTTGGCCTTGCCAAGCACGTTCTTGCTGCCAGAAACGAAGGCATTTGGCTTCTCTTTCGGGCCCTGCATGGCCATGTTGCGGTGGTGAGGAGGGGCGTTCTCGTCGCTGTCGTCAAAGACTGCGCGATCGGCAGACTTGCCACGAGAATCCTTGTTCTTGCTTTTGGAGCCGAACATGTTCATGTCTGCGTTTGACCAGTTGCCTGTGAGGGGTGCGGAGTTTGGTGGTTGTTCACCGGGAGGCGGTGGGTAGAGACCGCTCGGTTTTCGTTGTTTCGATTGTGAGTCGCTTCGTATTGAGCGGGATCTTGTGAGAGGGTTGCGAAAAGGCTTCTCCTTTTTCCGGGTCGTGCTGTCTTCGCTCGGTTGGCGTGTAGGCTGTGGCCTTGACTCTGCCTGACTTGCGTCTGTTGAAATTGTTAGTGAGGTTGCTCTTTTGGTGAATGCAGATTTCAATAATGGCAAAGAGGCTGTTGCTTGCGAACAGGCCACAGTTTTTCAGCACTGAACAATGGTATGTTGCAATGTTGAAGCGAACTGTGGTGTTGAAGCGAAGAGCAGAGTGAGCGTCCAAGTGACGAGTAGATATTGCCATTGTCACAAGCTCGCCATTGCGCAATCTGCTAGCTGCACTTCTGCCTTGGGAATGAAACACGTGCTTCACCGGTGTTCAACTTCTCACATGTGAATGAAATCTTGTGCATACCTTCATTCTGTCCTTTGGCAGCGCCATCCGCACTGCTCACCAAGCTAAGCTCCGGCGTACTACCCGGCGCCTTTCGCAGGTGGTAAATCTTGGACATGCTGCTGCTCTCAGGCAGCCGACCTTCCTGCTCCTGCATCTGGCGCGGCTGCTTCTTTGTGTCTCGTTGCTGGTCTTGCGAACTCCTTTCTCTGGATCTCTCCCTGGAGACCTCTCGTGACCGGCTCTTGAGGGTGTTGAGGATGCCTTTCGGGGCGCTCGTTTTTCGCGACGAAGGGGATGAGTCCGGCGGCGAGGCAGGGAGTGGCGGCAGTGATGTGAGGCCGACTCCTCCGTCAATGGTCGACAAGTCTATGCCCTCGAGGGCTATCGGGCTGCTAATGGGACGGTCGGGAGGGGCATGCCTGTCGTCTACGGCCGTGAGGTTGATGGTCAGTTCCTTGGGGTTGCCGTGTCGTGGCATTATGGTTCGGAGATCGGCGGTGCGGGAAGCGATGTGGTGCATGGGTCCACGCCGGTGTGGGTACAGCCAGCGACCCTTGGGATAGCGAGCTCCTAGCGCCAACGGGGCGTTGGAGGCAGAGAGCGAGGGAGGGCGCGTGCGTGCGTCAAGCACTCATGGGACGCGCGATATGTCGACGACTATCGTGCTGCTACATGCGGGCAGCCGCTGTCAGTCAGGATGCAGCAGATTGGCGGTGGTGGTGGTGGTTGATATTGACAAGCGAGGGGAGGGTGGAGGTGGAGTGTGTTGTCAAGTCCTCCCACTGGCTGGCTTGCTGGCTGGCCGCATTGGTTGGCGGCTGCGTAACAATACCGCCGGCTAGCTGGCGGTGTGAGGACAAAGAACACCGCAACAACGACAACGACAACACGACAGGGACGTACCTTTCTGCTATTGTTGCTGCAATCTGCACTCCAAACAAAAGCAACAAGATGCAGCTATGCGGACGTGCTCATGGGGTATGCGCGAATGGCGCTCTTCTTGCCTGCAATATCCGGCGATGTTAAGATATTAGGCGCTTCGTCCTGCGCAGCTGCGTCTAGCGGTGGGCGTCAAATCGTGTCAAGTCGTGTGTTGTCGGGATGTTGCTGGTATGGAAGAAAGAAAAGATCAGACGCAATACGTCTAGCAGAGGCAAGGCGATTGTGGAAGTCGCCGAAAAGAGATGAGAAGTGAATGGGAGTCGTACAATCCACGCGGCCCGTTCGATGAGGCGTCTCAGCTGGCCGTCCTAATGAGGCAGTCGTCGTTCCGATGAAGACGGTTTAGGAATATTGTACGACACTGGCTGAGTGGGATAGGAAATAACAATAACAGTGATTCAACCGAGAGAGGAGGGGAGGAGGAAACAACTACAACTCCATCAACTGTGGCTGCGCGAGTATTCATACATTCAACACGTTGTATCCCTTTGACCGTTTTAAGGAGAGACTAGTGTAGGCGTTTAGGCAGAGAGCCTATCTTACTTGCACCTATATACAACATCCAACATGCTTCGTCCATCGTTGTCTCTGCCAATGCCAGAGTCGTGATCCACACAGACCGTCTCTCTCCGCGCGCTTATCGCACTCTCATCATCCTCGCCAGCGCGCACAAACATACGCACGCACGCACGCCGCGCACATACTTCACTTCCCTCGTTCCTTTCCCATCTGCAAGTCATGCCGCTAAAACCGAGACGAACTCCCCTTGTTGCACGCGCTCGGCTCTACCCGCCAGCCAACTTCACTAACGCGAACCCAATCAGGTACCGACAAGTCTCGCAGGTCCCTTTTTTCGACATCATAATCACCGTCCTGTGCCGCACTCCACTTTTTGCTCGTCTGTGTCTCAGAGCCGCGCTCCCTCACTACTCTTGCACGTCAAACTCCCCCATTCCATCCCCTTTTAACCTATCCAATCCCACGAAACGCGTAGTTCCCTCTCTCCTGTCCGTCCCTGCACCGCCTCAGCCTGAAAGCCGCAATTTGCGCACGATCCCCCACGGAGCCAGTGGCGTACCACAATTCACCGTCATGTCTCTCGCTGCCGGGCCTGGCAGAGGACGCGTCGCGGGCGGCCAGCTACCGGACGACCTCAAGCTCGTCGTCGACAAGCACGTTGCCTACGTGCAGAAGCTGGACACCGTATGCTTTTGTTCCTTTTTTCCTTCCATCAACTGGATCGAAACCGGGCTCGGACTTACGCTGACGCTGTTACTAGCGTCGCGATGAGCTCGAGTACCACCTCACCGAACACTTGAGGGTTAGCGGAGTTTACTGGGGTCTTGTCGCGCTTCACTTCATGCAACATCCCGATGCGCTTCCTGCAGAGGGCGTGCTTGATTATGCACTCAGCTGTTTGTGCGAGAATGGAGGCTTTGGAGCAGCGCCTGGGCATGATGCTCACATGTTGTATACCATTTCTGCCGTGCAGATTCTCGCCATGACGGACGACTTCGCGGAGCTTGAGAAGAGGATACCTGATGGCAAGAGGAAGATCGCCACATTCATCGCCGGTTTGCAGCAGTCAAATGGCACGTTCGCAGGCGATGAATGGGGCGAGACGGACACCCGCTTCCTCTACGGTGCATTCAACTCGCTGTCCCTGCTTGGCTATATGCCTCATCAGCGGCCGGGTGAAACTCCTCTCATCGATGTCGATGCTGCTATTTCGCACATCCGCGCTTGTCAGAACTTTGACGGTGGATTTGGTACATCACCAGGAGCAGAGTCTCACTCGGGCCAAGTCTTTGTGTGTACGGCAGCTCTCACAATCACTGGCCAGCTTGACTCGTTTCTGGGTGAGGAAGGTAAGGACAGACTTGGAGCGTGGTTGAGCGAGCGCCAGCAAGCCAGTGGAGGTTTGAACGGTCGACCGGAGAAGCTCGTCGATGTCTGCTACAGCTGGTGGGTGATCAGTAGCATGGCCATGATTGACCGACTGCATTGGATCGATTCTGCGAAGTTGACGAAGTTCATTTTGGCATGCCAGGACCCTGAAGAGGGCGGCATCTCTGACCGGCCGGGCGATATGGTGGATGTCTTTCACCTGTGCTTTGGCATCGCGGGATTGAGCTTGCTTGGCCATCCTGACTTGATTGAAGTGGATCCTGCATAGTAAGTCTTGACTCTTGATGCCTCGAACATGCTTATCTGACGTCTTCTAGCTGCATGCCCAAGCACATCACCAGCAAAGTCGCCGGCCGATGAGACATGTCCGCATTAAATGAAAATAAATGAAGCCTCCCAATCGTCCCTGCGCAACATACGACCCACGTGCCTCGCACGCCAGAGCCTTACTTCTGTACAAATCTCTCGTAATCTAATAACCCGAGCTGAGCACTTCAATGAAGCCGGGCTACAGTACGAGAGGAAAGAAAATTCCAGTTGGGTATTATTCCAGCAATATTCTCAGCGCTGCGATTGAAGAGCGTTGGGGTACTGGGATCCACCACATCTCTTTTGTTATAATATCCTATCTTCAGCTGACGTTCGCGTGGAGGCAGCTGGTGGTGCATGGCTGTCCTCTGTCGCCGGCGACGTTCACTTACAATGTTCTTGGCGGTGATCGTGTGAGAAGCCTTTACCTAGGACCGAATCCCAAAACAACCATCAATACTCGCCATTGACTACCCTCCTTAATAAGATGAAATCACGATCAACGTTCATCACGTCGACTTCGAGTTCCAAGACCATTCTGTAGACATTCACGCGTTCTTTGTGCACGTGACCGTGTGGTTAGCGCGAGAAGACCAAAGCTTAAACGCACCACACAATAAGAGCAATGAAGACAGCCAGGAAAGAGCAACTCACCTCACAGCACCCTCACTCGAAATTCGCAAACATTCAACCACCCGCAACTGCCCTCACTCGGCCTCCCAGACATCATCAGCTCATACACCTTCCTTCGACTACTCCCGTCTTACTTTCTCCGCCGCTCTCTCTCTCTGTCTCGACTATCGTCCGGCAGGCGGCGAGCTGCCTCTGCTCTTCTCGTCCGCCCATTCCTTGAAATCGACATCACCCTCCGCAACCTCGACTTCTCACCTCCCTGGGTGCTACCACACTCTCCTGCACTGTCTTCTGTCTTGCGTTGGTCACTCACTGTCCTTGCTCATCTTCTCACACTCCCTCACCCCCAGCCAGGTACACCTCTTGCAGCCAGCTGCTTCCAGCGCCCACAACATCACCTCCTCCGTCACTCCTTTCACGCAGTCAGACCCTCGCCAGCAGCCCTCGCCAGCAAAACTCCTTCAATCTGCCAGCCAGGGGCATCCGCCGCCAGCATCGACCGGCATCACTCGCCTCCCCGGCACCACCACCATCGACAATGACGCACACCCCAGCAGCCGCTAACACCGGCATTCCACTCCACTGCAACATATGTCCTAAGAAGCCGTTCTTCAGCGATACCAGCCATCTACTTACCCATATAGCGAGCAAGCAGCATCTCAGCAATTACTTCAAATTGAAGGTCCGGGTCAGCACCGACCCGGTTGCTCACCGAGATGTCGAGGACTATGATAGGTGGTATGAGGAGTGGAATTTGGATGATTTGATGCGTGAACGCATGAGCCAGAAGGAGAGGAGAAACAGAGGCTCCGCAGGGAGTGGCCGACGAATCAATGGAG
Source organism: Cladosporium sp. IMV 00045 (assembly GCA_001931905.2). NCBI lineage: Eukaryota > Fungi > Ascomycota > Dothideomycetes > Cladosporiales > Cladosporiaceae > Cladosporium > Cladosporium sp. IMV 00045. The sequence goes on along the minus strand of MSJI02000906.1, from coordinate 96,729 downwards.
GTGCGTTCACTTTGCAATTTGCCTTACGAGTAATTTCCGAGCTGCCCGACTGACTGTTTTCACAGCAGCACCAAGACCTCAATCCTCCTCACGCAGCGGCTCTGTTCCCGTTTCCATGCCTGTCCCTCGCCGGGAGGCTAGTCTTCGCAACAACCTGCTTGACCCACAGCTTGGGCCCAAGATCAAGAGAGAGCCAAACTCGAGACCATCCACACCAGGCTTGCTACCCTCCTACGACATCATTGACGGCACTCGAGGCTACGCGGCCACCACCAATGGATGGCACCCGATGCCGTACGGTCCATCTCCTTCTCACATCGCAACTTCCAACAGCTACGCATCCGATGCTGATGACGATGAGGACGACGACGACGACACCTCTACCTATGGCTATCCGCGACCTCACATTCCCCGCAAACGCAAGATGAGTGATGAGAACACATCGTGGCCCGGCTCCATGGCAGGCTCTCTACATGGGTCCGGCTACTTTGGGGAAGAGCAGGACCCGCTTGACCCTCCGAATGACATGGCAAGACTCAAGGGTGACATCTGGCCTGGCATGGATATCTTCGACTCGGCTACGCCGGAGATGCGTCGCAAGCGCAACCAGAAGAAAGCATTCTCGGTCATCGTGCAGCTTCAAGCAACCAGTGAGATTGTGACACCTACGGAGCTCATCTTCGACCATGCTGGAGAGTTCAAGAAAGAGCGTGTCATCTCCGGAGAGCCAAACTCGGCTGACAGTCCGTTGAGAGGCGAGACCACACCCGAGCCGGACGAGCCTCCTGTCAAAAAGAGAGCCACAACTCGTCGCCGCCCCAAGACTGTTCTCGCTGAGAGAGATCCCAATGGTGGCCGCAACCTTCGCAGCAACCGCCGTAATGGTGCACACCATCCATCCTTCGGCAAAGCTCGCTCACACTACATTGACGGTAGCGATGACTTCGACGAGGATGATGGCCTCACTTATGGCCGACACCGCCCAGCACAACGCCGGTCTGGGCTCAGCATTCACCGGGATAACACTGGACCGGACATTACCTTCGACCGTCCTGCGAGCATGAACTACTTGACTGCCAGCTTTCCTGAGCCATTCCCGAGCACTCACACGGAGAGCAAGAACACGCAGTCTGGGTATGGTCGCGCCATCAATCAGCTCGGCAATGGTGGCTACTATGCACCGCTGCCGCAGCCATATCGTCCCCAGCAAAGGCCTTCCTCTGCTGGATTCAGAGCTGCGGATAATCAGTCCAATGCTGCCAGAGACTTGTCTGCTTTCGGTGCCTTCACCAATCAGCCTCTCTTTCCCGTGACTCAAGACTCGAACAACTCCTTGCTGGGTGCAGGCGGCTTTCTAAATATGCAGCAGCAGTACTCGACTGGAACGCATATCCCACCCGTCACTCAATCTTTCACCAATGACAGCACTCTTCAAATGCACAACTGGGATGTCTTCGGGCTCAATAATGACGCCGCTTTCGGCACGCTTGACATCAACTTTGGCAATGCCAATGACACGAACGGGGCAAACCCGCTTTTCTTCGAGGGCACTACTGGCCTGCCTGGTGATGATGATGAGGGTACTGTCTCGGCACCTCTGAGTGATCACTAGACACGGTTAACATCGCCTGGCCTGCCAACACTCACATGACTTTCGCACGACTTCACGCCTCCACGACCTCACAATGACCGCAACGCAACGCGGCACCAACGCTTAATGACTGTATCGCTGGCGATATGCTTTACTTTCTGTTTCTTCTCGCACCGCTTGTCTGCTTTTTTTGTGCACAAGAAAAGCATAGCACCTGTTTATCCACGTCTCTTCGCACAGCACAAGCATTCGCAACTACACGACGCACAGCACAGGTGTTTCCGGAAATGGCACTTCAACGATCCTTTTCACGACCGCGCTACGCATTCACGACGAGGATAATGTGTACCACGACCTTACCTACCTGCACGCAGCAGGCGACTCAAACGTAACTTTAGTAGCTAATGTTGATGCTTTGGTTTTCTTTGATGATGGACTTTTCTGCTTTTATGGAGGTGACAGAGCTGGTGTTTTGGAGGAACCGATGGTGAAGGACAAAAAAGAGGGGTTGTTGTGTTTGCATACCATTGGTTCTAATAATGCGCTTGATTCTTCTTTTCTTGCTTTCTCGCCGCTCTTGACTCTCGCTCTTTACGGAAAAGGGAAGACTCCGTTGCTCGCTCTTTACTTTGTAAGATGGCAGGGCGCAAGTGTGACTGTAACTATTAGCTGAGCTTTGATTCGAGAAATGAATTATTAATTCTTGACATTTGATGAAATGCTTGAAAGTGGTTTCTCATTTTCGATTCGGTTCGACTTGCGTGCTTAGAGTGAATGTGTCACAGGAGACGTTCCTGGAGCGGTTGCAAGGCATGCGTACTTCACTCGATTTGAGGATCAGCTGGGTGCGTTCTCTCACATGTTGCTCATGTTGAGTGAAGTGAATGCACGCTTCTTGATATGTCTGTAAGGTACATATACCAATAAACACATGTGTACCCGTATGCATACCCGGAAAACCAAACTTTTCGGCAGTCAAAGCAGGCATAATGCCACCGCAGAACCCATGCCCACACTGCCCTGACTACCTTATCCTTGTATCCCAATCCTGCATTTTGTGTCCCTGGTTTTGCATCCTGATGATACGCTGCGCTCTGTATCCAAGATAACATAACACAACTCTGTATGTGGCAGAGTCCAGTATACCAGGCCGGTTCGCTGCTACTTTCTTTACCGGAGGTTTGGGCATGCAACGAGTATTGCATGCCAAACTCCCGAGTGCTGTCGTGCTTTACACTCGCGCCGAGCGATGGCTTGATGGTTTTGTCTGGCGGGTGTGATGGTTTGCATGCGGCCTCTACGCGAGGTGATGCACTGGCGGCAGGATGGGAGTCGCTTGAGCCGTGTCTGCAACTTCGGGCCTTGTTGAGTTGTGTTCAGATGCTTTCCAATGTGAACGGTTCATCCAAATCGTAAAATTCGGTTTTGTACTCATCCAAATGAAAGCCTCTGCTCAATCGCCATCTGGGTTGAGGAATAATCCTGAGCCATCTTCGTCTTCCCCTTCACCATCTTCTTGCTCACTGTCTCCCGGCGTGGCCGCTCTGCTCTCTCGATCATTACCAGACGCCACACTTCTGCTTCGTCCTCCACCCGCCTCAGGTAAAGCATGATCTTCTTCCCCAACATCTGGATCAACCTTCTCCCCCAAATCGCTTTCGCCAAGAAATCTCCTCTCACCCAACCCCTCTGGCAAATAAACCTGCTTGACCCTCCCCTCCTTATAGTCAGGGTTATACTTATACTCCCCACCATACCCCAGCTCCTTCATCAACTTCGTCGGCGCATTGCGCAAATGCACCGGAACAGGCAGACCCGCCACCCCCGGCTCTTTCAGCGCACTATACGCCGCGTTCAGCCCTCTGTAAGCACGCACAGATTTCGGCGCGAGAGCCAGCGCAACAGCGCAATGACCCAGATTGATTCGACACTCCGGCATGCCGATCTTCTCCGCCGCGGCGTAAGTGGCCGTAGCGAGGGAGAGCATGTTATTGTCAGCCAGCCCGACGTCTTCCGACGCGATGACGACCATCCGCCGCGCAATGTAGAGCGGGTCTTCGCCTGACTGAAGCATGCGGGCGAGGTAGTAGAGGGTAGCGTCCGGGTTGGAGCCGCGGACGGATTTGTGGAAGGCGGAGATCGTATCGTAGTGTTGGTCGCCGGCGCGGTCGTAGACGAGGGTTTGGGTGAGGGAGGACTTGATGCTTGCGGTGGTTGTGGTTGGGTTGGTGGTGAGGTCGAGGGCGAGTTCGAGGAGGTTTAGGGCGGTGCGCGCGTCGCCGGAGGAGAAGCTGGAGAGATAGTGTAGGAGGGAGTAGGAGGATTCGGTGAGGAGGTGGTGGCTGTTGGTTGTGGGTTGGGAGGATGAGGCGGAGGATGGTTGGCTGCTCGATGATGATGGTGCGAGGTCTGGGACTTCGTTGAACAAGGCTCGTTTGAGGATCTCGAAGATGTCCTTGTCCTCCAGTTTCGCCAATGTGAACGTCCTGCATCGACTGAGAAGAGCGCTCACGACTTTGAAGCTTGGGTTCTCAGTCGTAGCTCCAATCAATGTGACCTGTCCCGCCTCAACCGGCGCAAGAAAGACATCCTGCTGACTCTTGCTAAACCGATGTATCTCATCGCAAAAGATGATCGTTTTCCTTCCAGTCAACCTCAGCTCATTCTTCGCCTCGTCGAACAATCTCTTACACTCCCCAACCCCGCTTGACGTGCTATTGATCTCCACAAACCGACACCCAGCAGTCTGCGCAATCAAACGAGCAATCGTAGTCTTTCCCGTGCCAGGCCCACCCCAAAGAACCATCGAAGGAACTCTATCCGTCACGATCAATCCTCGCAACACACCGTTCGGTCCCACGAGCTCTTGACCAGCTACCTCGTCCAGGGTACGTGGTCGCATGCGCTCTGCCAGAGGTGCATGGCTGTTTTTCGCTTTCTTTGGCGCAGGGCCGGATGTGCTCTTGTCTGTCTTGCGATCAGGTCGGACATCTTCGTCTGAGGCAGGTCGCTTGGTCCCGTTTACTGGTTGGGTCGAGAAAGATGGAGGAAGCGATTGCTTCACCGAGGGCGTCTGCTGGGTACTGCTGAAGCCATTTGGCAGTGGTGAAGAGCCTGCATGCGGCTCTTTGAGATTGGCAGATTTTTTGGCGGCGGGTGTTGAGAAGAAAGCGGCGGTTTTTGATCTGCTCGGTTGTTGTGTCGTCGGCGGCGGCGAGGGTTCGTCGATGAATGACTTGCACTCTGAGTCGAGGTGGAGGTTGATATTGGTCTCTTTGACGGGTCGGTCGCAAATTGGGCACTGCACCATTGGGTCGCCGTCTGGTGGGTGTCTGTTTTGCTGTTCAAGATGCTGATAACAAAAAGTCTCTGAATATGAGATCGCGCTGTTCATTGGAAGACGCGACAGGAAGTGTCCGAACACGCGCCAAGTCTGGAGAGAGGTGACGTTATCAAGGGTCTTCTTGAAGACAGCTATACTGAGTGATCGGTACCTCCTACGGCATGTGTTTATTGACCATTACCATACAAAGCTCGCAAATGATATTGATGATTGTGAATAAGCGCACATTACGAATACGGCAGACTTTGCTGGGTGAGCAGTATCATGTATCGGTTTACGCTTGCAGTACATCTCCAGTACTGCACTTGCGAAGCCTGCTCGGTCAGAGCTTCTGAACATGGGGTTTTCTATTTGACATCTGGAAGCGATTGTCTCGTCGAGAAGATAAGTCTCTGTGCGATGTTTTGGAGCTTGGGTGCCGCAGACTTGGAAATTGAATGGCAGCGAGCTCAAAGGCATTCACAGTGACTGCGTGTGAAGCGTGAATTGGAAAATAGCAAGAGAATCCTGACCTCCGTTGAAGATCATGCCCTCCCAACAGGGAACGGTGCCAATTGCTAGCATTGGCTTGATAGTGAGATGTACCAACACGGCAGGTGTAAAACCTTGTTCTGGATAAGCTTGCTTTTGATTGTACTTGTCTTCTCAATTCATTGTACTTTTCGTATGTCCCGTGGCCGCGCGAGCGTCCAACGCCGTCTACAAGATAGTTTCCCTGTTATTTCTTATCTTTTCGTGAACGCTTACATGCTCTTGCCGTTGATGCCCTTGAGCTGGACGTCGCTGTGATATACTGTCAGCTATTGTCTGCAAGGGGTCGTTTCAAGACTTCGTGGGAGAATAGCTTACAAGATCAGAGTAGCGTTGGCGGGGATGAGGCCAGGGAAGCCACGGTCACCGTAGGCGTAGTCGCCAGTGATGAGGAGAGTGGCCTTCTCGCCAAGAGACATGCCACCATCGGTCTGAACGATGCCCTCGTCCCAACCTGAAAGTTGTCAATACCCAATGCCCAGAAGATGGATTAACCGATTCCTCCCTAAACGCGAATACATACCCTTGATGAGCTGGCCAACACCGATCTTGATGGTGAAGTCACCACGACCGATGCTGCTGTCGAACTTGGTGCCCTTGCCGTCAGGAGCACTGGGGTCGTAGAGGTTGCCGGTGTACTCCATGGTGATGGTGTCGCCGTTCTTGGGCTTGTCGACGCCGTTGCCGGGAGCGATGACCTGCTTAGTGACACCCATTCTGGCTGCTGTGAAGGAGAAGTATCTGGGGGTGGTAGTGGTGGGAATTGGTTTGAAGAATCGAGGAGTGATGGAGCTGGAGGAACGAGCAAAGCGAGAAAACATAATCACGATATGTACCTTGATTTGTCCAAGAGGGGGGGACGTGGGGCAGAACTGCATGTAGAGCTTCACAGGTGAAGACACGTGACTTGCTAGCTCCGGTCGATCATTTTATCCCGGCGGACTCCGCAGTTGAACCGTTGTGAACCCTACCAATCTGGAACATGTGATTGTACGACTGTTTTCTAGACTACCCCATCTGATCCTTCGATCAGAAGAACGTGGAACGACGATTGAAGCTTGCGTGTTGAAGGCAGGAAAGCAGCACGCAATCGAGCTTCCCGAGCCGTAGTAGATTCGACAAGAAGCTCTCTTGGCTGTAGAGCGCATGCTTGCAATGACTGTTGGTTCGCAATAGATCAAGGCATGTGCATGTTGCTACGGCAGGCTAAGTACTTGAGGCTCGAACTCCGGTTGATAGTTGACAAAAGTCACGCATGCTTCTTAAAAGACACAATTTGTAGTGGCGTCTAGATTGATGACTTTGTCCTTGGTTCAGTAAAGGCGAGTCAGAACATTCAAGATCGTAAGTCATGGACAGGATGTAATAGTATCGCAGTACAGAGAAATGGTAGACCATCCAATACAGTACCATCTACTTGTGGACTTCAGACGAAGTAGACATTACCTACCTAAAGCTTTCGTTGCCCATCCATTGTTTGTAAAGCCACCATTTTGATGATTTGTATTTTGCGTCGTTCTTCCTGCTTCATTTTCGCAAAATCTCAGACTCGAGACTCGTCAAGCTCCTTCTCAGATAACCATGCAAATTTCCTCTCAAAAACGCCGTACGCCTCGCTAATGATCAGACCACCCCGAAAAAGCACCCAAATTTTACAAGCCCGTTCCAGAGTTACTCGCCTATTTCTCAGGCGCATCGGGCAGCCTCTCGATCACGTACTTGCCCTTGGCGACACTCATGATTGGCACACCGGGCACCTTCCTGACTCTCCTCTTCAAGTCCCTGTCGTTCGTCGCAACAAGGTACACTCTCTGCTTGACCACGCGGTCCACAATGCAGTCATCGGCGTATGTGCCCTTGTGGTCGCACTTCAAGCGCTCAAACTTCTCGTCTCTGGCGATCTGCAGTGCAATGCGGTATTTGGGTCCCAGCTTTTCCAGTTCGGCCATGACGCAGTCGGTGATCATCGGTGTGCAGGAGGCGTATAGAGTGTCCATCATAGTCGACATGAGGGGCAGTTTGTGGTGGACGGTGTGGGAGAGGAAGTTCGTGTCGACGAGGATCTGGTAGGGCGGTTGGAGAGCGGTGTTGTGCTGGAAGAACATGCCACTAGGCGCTTGTGGGCTGAAGAGAGAGTCAGTATTGATCAAGCAGATGCGCAGAGGGAGGCTCTATGAAGACTTACATTGTTCGCACGAGCTCATCTTTACCGCCGTTCTTCTTCTTCTGCTGGTCCAGAGGGGTGGGCTGGTTTTTCTTCAGGCGGTCATCGCGCTGACTGATGACTCGCTTAACGGTCGCAAACTTGCGCGTTTTCTTCTGGACACCCATGGTAGTTTTCTGGTGGCGTTGCTTTGGTTGTAGTTTTGACCTTCTTCAGAACTTCAAATCTTGAATTATTATTTGCGACAGACTGTTGCGGGGATCTCTAGGAGATTGTTCGGGGAATGTAACACCCACCGATAGACTTCACTCGACCTCACTTCACTTCGTTATCCTATCGTAAAAGATACCCTCGTGATTTGCGGCATCAAAAATGTATCTCCTCCATTTTACTGTATGTATCATCGCGCTCAGCGGCTGATTGTATGCTGCAAGTCCCGGAGATGGACGTTAAATCGAGTTAAATCTCTGTCCCATCGCTGGAGCTATCCTCGGCTTCCGCCGCCGATGAAACGCCACTCACAAACGGAGATGCTCGATGCGGAGATCATAGCTCTCGGAAATCGTTTCGACGAAATCCAGGAGTCTGGAATGCGTGCATCATCGACTTCAGCACCTGGACAGATGCATCAAACCAGAGATACGATTGCGAAACAAGTTCAACCTTCCCTGAGACCATTTTGGTAAACCCCCGTTGCCTTGCGTGCAGATACAATCACCTTCGGCAGCAGGATGGTCATTTTGAACCACCGAGAAGATCGAGAATGGACTCTCATCTCCCGGGAATTGACTCGGTTGGTCTCTGCCGTCTTGCATGCACGTGTCGTCGACTTCAGAAAAAAATCGAACGCCATACGCCAACTAGGTGCTGAATTCATGAGACTATGCTCTCACGAAATTCCTTGGTACCAAGGGGCTCGTTCCATCAATTTCAGGGGTCACTCGAAGGCTCCTAATCAAGGAAATTTATGGCTTCTGAAGGTCAGCCTCTCAGGCATCACCATGGTTTCCGTAGGCTCGTATCTCCCCCTTGAGCACCCGATCGAGTGATATCAGCCAAGGAGATGATGTGTCCCGAAGTCCAGTCTCTCAAGAACGCCATGGTTTCTATGGGCTCGCATCCTCCCCTTTGATGCGCCATGGAAGGATTCTGACCACGGAGATGATCGACTTGCAAGTCCAGTATCTCAGGATTGCATCTGGTTTCCACAAGCTCGTATCATCATCTTTGGTAGTGAATGGCTTCACACGAACGCAGGAGATGATCAACGCTGAAATCGACTTTCCCAGGACACGTTTGAATTATGTTCATATCATCGGCTTTCGTCGCGAGTTTCGTCATGTGGACCAAGGAGATCATCAACATTCGGAAAGAGTCTCTCACGATTCGCCTCGGTCTCTAGAAGCTCATATCATCGGCTTCCGCATTGGTAAAACCGTTACAGGCCACGGAGATGATCGATATCTCCGCCGGGTATCCCAGGACTCATCGCGTTACTACATGCTGGTATTAGCAACTTCAGCACTGAATCGATTGCTTGGAACCAAAGAGATGATCGATATCTCAGCAGGGTATCTCAGCAATCGTCGTATCACCGTATGCTGGTATCAGCAACTTCATCACTGGGTCGGGTGTTTGGTACCAAGGAGATGATCAGTATCTCGTTCGAGTCTCTCGGCATCTTCCATATTACCATAGGCTAGTATCTTCACCGTCTGCAACGTTTCACTGACCGTTTGCGATGATGTCAACCGACAAGCGAGCCAATCATTCGTTCACTCGAAAGTGTCGCATTCGCGGGTTGCTCCTTCCTCCGTTTTCGCGCACCCTCCCGCAACCCCTCCCGTCGTTTGTGCTTGGCATTGTTGCGTAGCCGCGTCGAAAAGTAGATTTGCGCTTCGCGCTCGCTGACTCCTTTGATTTCACAATAACAAAACCATTTTGAACACGGCGCTCTTTTTTTCTGTGTTTAAAATTTTTATATCGCTCCGAGACACCCTCGCTGGTGTCTCCCTCTCTCTCTCTCCTGGTGTCTGCTAAAACGCAGCACCATAGGGATCTCGATTTGCGAGTCCCTCTAAAAAAAAACCCCCGTGACTGCTTAATCGCAGCACTTTCCTTCAGTGACTGCTTAATTGCAGCACTGTTCTTCAAGGCTCTCTAATATTGAGGCCTTTTATTTCAAAATGTCTCCCAAGACTACTTTCGGCCTCCCCGCCAACCCCGGTAACCCAAGTGTTCCCGAGGATACGGTGCCCATGCCAGGAGAGGAGGCAGCCTTCGAGCAGGTGAAATCCAAAAGACAGCTGAAGAGGGATCGCGCCGCGGCGAAGCAAGCCGAGAAAATTGAGGTGGAAGAGATGGTGCGCGAAGCCTATGGCACGGGCTCTTCTAATTCTGCAACCAAGGACTCGGATGCGACTAAAAAGCAGGCTCCGAAAGTCAAGGACGTCAACGACGACGACGACGACGTTCTCGAGTTCTCAGACATCGAAGACGGACCGTCTCAGACTGCTCTTAAGGAAAAAGAAGACGAGGACATTCCGGTCGAGGACTTTATTGCGATCGAAAGGAAACTCTGGCAGCCGCTGCAGCCGAACGAATCGATCGTGGCGAGACTTCCTGAGGGTGTTTCCCCGCCCAATGCTTCGCTCTATGTGCCTTCGACCGCATCCTGGCACTCGTTGCGCGGTCAAGATGAGCCCGAGGCTTCGAAGGTCAGCCTCAACAGGACTCTCGTGACCAAAGCGGCGGCGGTGATCACCTTCCGTCAAAACGACAACATCCTCGGAACGGTCGGTTCTTTGAGGAATAAAAAGCCGGAAGCCACCGCAGATGACAAGGTCAACGATCCGAATGCGATGGAAGTTGAAACCCAGGTCAAGGACACTCCGCTGGCAAAGGGAACACAGGCGGGCAAGATCAAGCTCCACTGGAACATGCACAGTCAGGTCCCTGGATTCTACCTCTCAGTCAATCGTGGGCACGATGACTCCCCCCCGGTCCATGTCCACTTCTTTGTCAACAACTTCGATGTGACTAAGAATGACGACGGGAGCATCGCCTCTATTGGCGTACAGCACTCAGCAGGAGACGATGATCGTCTCACTGGATTTCTGGACGCCAGTGCAAATCTTGAACCCAGATCGAAGACTGGCACTGGAATGTTGTGGGCAACTGACGTCGACGTTTGGCGCAAGGATCGTTCGAAGAGCGTCCTTGATGACGTGCCGAGCTCTGAACCAATCTTCAGGCATATCAGCAACGCAGACCTGGATCAGATCAGGAAGGAAGGTGACAAGGCCCTCTCTGAGGATGAGATGCCTTTCGGCGATCCTACACTTTCCGAAGGCGACTGGACTATCTACGGCCTGTTGACGTGCTGGAATTTCACGGTGTACCGCACGTGGTTTTACACTGAAGAAGGCATGAAGGTCTACAACTTCTTCACATCTCACATGCGTCAGCTTTTCTTCGAGGTTGCCCGCAACGGCAGCTTCCCCTTCTACAAGCGTCAGGCAAATGCAATGAAGAGCAACATCCATTCGAGCGACTTCAGGGTCGAGGACTGCATGCCGCCTCTGCCCTTGGTGAAGAGCTGGCGCCTGACGTCCCAGAACCAAAAGCCTGTCAGCGCAACCCCGGAAAGCTGGAACATGTTCAGGACTCTCGAGGTGTATCCGGATGCCAGGACCAAGGCCTTCGCTATGCGTCTGGGTATTGCACGCAACAGAGCCAACGGCATTGCCGAGATCCAGGACTGCATCAACAAGCACAACGGCAATATCGAGGCTGAGATCTGGCCCCTGAGCATCAAGTCTTCCTACTTCGTGCAGATGAGCCTCGGCGAGCAGCAAGGCAAGATCTTCACCGACGAAGCGGTGCCAGTACCTGCCGTCAACACGCGCCTTTCCATTGAAATCACCGACGGTCAGTTCGAAGGGCGTCGTTTCGAGGGAGTCGTTGTCGAAGATGCCTATGGCCTGGGCATGGATCTGTGTGCGTCGGTCTACCTCAAGAAGGGCCAGCAGGAGCTCCCCAAGGCAGTGACCATTGTCAATGTCTCCATCAAGCTCACTGACGACGGCACACCATGCGATAGACAGAACGCTGCAATGATCCAACTCGCCGGTGGCACGCACCGCGAGGAAGGAGTCGACTTGACTTCTGTGTTGCTGGAGGCGCCTCGCACAATCGAGAAGGTCTCTTCACTCGCAGACGAGGTCAAGAACTCAGACAAAGCAAAGGACGAGTTCAGAAGGACTCTGGCGTCTTACGGCCTCAACCAAAATCAGAGGTCGGCAGCTGACTACTCGTTCACCTCGGAGTCGGGCCTGACCGTTGTCTGGGGACCTCCGGGGACTGGAAAGACTTACGTCGCAATGGCCGCCCTGCACGCTCATGTCAACGTTGGTGGCTTGGCGGGTATCAACAAAAGGCCAGTCATGGTGTGTGCCCCATCACACGCTGCTGTTGACAAAAACTTGGGAACCCTTCTCAAGGCTGTCGCGCGATCCGAGACGCCTCTGAAGATCTGTCGCTTCCGTGGTGGTACCTATTCTGGATACATGTCCAAGGTGCGCACCGACAACGAGGCCAACAAGCAAGCCTTGGCGGACTTGAAGAAGGCTTCAGACTCTGCTGACCCGGACGACGACGTTCCTGCGCTTGCTGTTTGGGAGGCAATCGACAATGCGAGCAGAAGCAATCAAATGCTCGGCGGCGGCATGCACCCGGAGTACGAGTTCAACAGGCAGCGCAAGGACTTCATAGAGGGCATTGCAGGGAACAAAACGTCTCCATGGTGCAAGGACGCTCGCGACTACTTCTTCCTGAAGAGGCAACTCAGAGACGCAACCCCGGACCACAAGAAAGAGATTCTTTCGGATCTCGAGGTATGGGAGGAGACCTGGAACAAGCGATACTTCAGCACGGTAGATGTGGTCTTCTGCACCAACATCGGGTCTGCCCACCCGGTCCTGACGTCGTTCTACCAGCCGAGGATCCTCATCATCGACGAGTACGCCCAAGAGTCGCTCCCGAACAGCTCGACACCGGCAGCTGCCCACATGAAGTCGCTGGAGCTCTTTTGGGCGACTGGTGATCCGGAGCAGCAGGGCCCAGTGCCATCTACCAAGGGCTCCAACGAGTGCTTCTGGGACGTCTCCAAGTCGCCATTCGAAATGCTGTTCGGCGACCTGTCTGTGAGGGAGAGGGTCCAGCTTGTTGTGCAGCACCGCATGAGACCGGATATCTCAGCCATGGTCTCCAGGATCTGGTACAAGGATGCCCTGGAAGACGGTCAAGCTGTGCAGACCGAGTCCCTGCTGGAAAAGACAATCAAGCAGGCCTTCGCCGGCCTCGGGGATTTCTGGAACGGCAGGACCAGGTTCATGGTGGATGTCAGCGGCCCAGGCGTGGCGTCCACACCGTACAATAACGACAAGTCTTTGTACAACCGAGCGGAAGCCGATCTCATCGTCGAGATCGTCAAATATCTTCTTGCGTTCGAGCCGAAACTGGAGCTTGGACAGCCGATCCTCCCCAAGATCAAGCATAACGATATCATGATCGTTACGGGCTACAATGGGCAGGTTCAATATATCAAGAAGCAACTCCTGGCCAAGGAAGTCAACACCGTCGGTACCAGAGAGGTCAGGGCTGTAGAGGTTCCGGTCCTCACCACGGGCGCTGTACAGGGTGGTGAGGCTCCAATTGTTCTCCACAGCATGGTTCGCAATGCCCCCGGCAACCCGACTGCAATGGGTTTCACGCGCAAGTCCAATCAGCTCTGCGTGAACTTCTCGCGCGCCCAGATCCACCACATCACGGTGGATAATGTCCGTGCCCTCATGCAGTCGAAGATCCACGGAAGCGGTGTCTTCGAAAAGGGTGGTAAGCTGCACAGGTTGGGCCTGATCCTCGATGACTTCTATCGTGAGAAGGATATGCTGTCTGGGGAGCACATGGCCGCCCTGATCGAAGGAAGAGAGGTGAAACTTGACGACTCGATCTTCGGCAAGTTCGCCCCGCCGATGAACAGGACCGGCCTCAATCTTCCTCGCGGCCGTGGTCGTGGCCGTGGTCGTGGTGGTGATCGTGGTCGTGGTCGCGGCCGTGGCGATCCCCGCCCTTATGTCAGGATTCCGGGCCCGGTCGATGACGCGGGCAGCGCTCTTGCAGACACCCTCTTCACGCTTTCCGTCAAGGAAAGCAAGCAGAGAAGGGATGCCGAACGCGATCGCAAGAGGCCCGCTGCTCACGAGGAAGCCGACCCTCGTCAGCCCTACGAGCCGCCAGCAAAGAGGCCCAACACTGCAGCCGAAGCTGGCGACAAGATGGACGAAGACTTGCCCGCCGGACCGGCTGGTGGTCAGTTGGAGGAAGGCGAGGTCCCCGAGGCAGCCGGCCAGTAAGCCCCGGAGGTGACCATGAGCGAGCCAGACGCAAATCCAGAAGGAAATTGAGCTGGGTAAGTCTCAAGGGTGATCTTGCTCTGGGACAGTCGCTGACATTCTCGCAGGGTCGCCACCACGTCTGCCTCGCCGGCCGCCAACACAGTCATGAGCATTGCATGGTAAGAAAATCTTGTTCCAATATATTGAGCAGCTGCTGATCAAGATACACAGACGACAGACTTGTCCGGCGTTTCTGGGAGTTAGCCTGAATAACCCTGTGCGTTTCCTGGAGAGTCAGCATGAAGAACTCCAGTGCGTTTCCCGGGGAGTAAGCATGAAGAACCCCGATGCCTTTGAAGGGATCAACTTCCCTTCAAAGAAGAAAAAAAACACTAACACCTCGCGGCCGGGGCGGCAAGTGTGAAAACACAAGCGAGCCCCCAGGCGAGCGAGGTATATCAGGGAGAGAGAGGGGGGGGGGGGAGAAGTGACAGGACGTCAAGGAGATTCATGGAAAATGAGAGGTAACATCACTCACAAGCAGTATGGTGGAAAACGTACTGACCAGTGATATCCAGACGAGCCAGGTCCGAATTGGGTTGCGGTTCAGTCCCGAGCAAGTCATACAATCAAGTCGGCACAACAAGGGCATGAGCGACTGCAAGGACACCGTCGACAATGCAAACGCCACATAAGCGATCGCGACTGCTCGATGTTTCGCCATTACCGACCATCGATCTGTCCCGCACGAAGACGCTCAATCCGGTCACCGAAATTCTCAAAAAAAGACCACTCCAAGAACAGCGATCATTGCCATAGCCAACGGGATGCGGCTACTTCCAGAAGATCTTCACGCCCGCATACCGTGACAAATAGAAATCCGATCACGAGCTCAAAGACGATGACCTGGCGGCGACGAAGCGACCGCCTCGACGACATCAAGCCACAGACTCGCAACCTGCTCAGCTCGCATGCAAATACACCTTTGACCTGGTGCCGTCTAAGCTCTGGCTTCAGCTCTTCCACGACCGCCTCGACAACAGCGGCTACAAGATCACCACAGCGAACGCGTGGTTCATGCTCCAGCTTGCAGACAAGTATATCTTTGACCTACTACACCATAATGTCAAAGAGTGTCGCGGAGTGACTGGCGAAATGGCTCGATCACAACAGACCATCAAGCATCGACGCGCGCCGCGAGATACTCTACCCACGTTACATTTTCGACCATGCTGGATCCCTACCCATGCTCTTGCAGATCACACAGAACGATGACTCGCATGGGACATTGCTTGTTCGTTATCAGGGTGGTATATTCGGATGAGAAAGGTTGAGCAAGGATGTGCGTGTGGCGCTCTCCGCGCGAATATCCAACAGATTGATGGTAGAGCTTGTATTGATTGATGTTCATGTTGTTATAGTTTTATGACTGCAGACATTGTCTATCCTGGGAGTGGCCCACAGAATGTCAATACTGGCACAGGTACTCAGCATAACTACAACCAAAGCGGTGGATCCAACAACAGGCAATTCATTGGACAGACGATGCATTTCGGGAAGGAGTAGGCTGTTGCTTCGTATCTTGGAACGAAGGTCCATTGCGAGAGAAAGTCGAGAATTCACAGGCTTTGGTTTAAATTTCTTTTCGAGAGAAGAGCATCAGTATCAAGTACCGACCCTCCAAGGATGAAGTCAGTCGTGCGGTCACTCCCTGAACCTTACATGCACCCTTAGTGCGAACCGAGATCTTGTCTGATCGTCGTATCGCGGATAAGAATCGGCTTCTGTGGTCGTGGCTCTGGAACTCATGATTATGCATTGCCCAAAACAAATCTGGCAAACATTTAGTTGCCGTTCAATTTCTTGAAGATGAAGTCACTTTGAACCATTGCATCACGGTGGGTTTCCGGATGAGCTGATCTGTTGGCGCGAGTCAAAGAGAACCCAGGAGATACTGTGGGACGTTAAGTATCAATCTCGACTGATCTGCCTGCGAAATAGTTCAACTATAAGCATGTATATTCGCCTGTCGGTGAGACTCTTTGGCTTTTAGATGAGCATGGAACAACCTGTGAGCGCAATGCTTAACGCAACGGTCTATGCATGATATCCCTATCTTATGCAGAAAATGTGCAACGGTGGTCGGGGCACGCCACCCGGCAGCTGTGGCAGCGATGGAGATGAGTGTGGGGCCGGGGAAAGGGCGATCCTCTATTCGTTAGCTCGTACCCTCGTACGAACCAGATCCGAGCCGAGGCTCCGTTGAGATTCGTATGATGCCTAGGAGTCGACTTATTATTGACTTTCCCATCATCCATTTCACTTCCTTACCTGGGGCTGGAGTGTGTCAGTCTTCTCTACTTCCCAGCTCTGTCTCATTGACGTTAAAATACGGGCCACCCAATTTTTCATTCTCGTAGGCTATAGGCAACGCAGTACTCCTGACCGCCACTCACCACTACGATGGCGTCAGTACAAAACACAGCGGACTACGATGTAGTCATCATCGGTGCTGGCATCTCTGGAATTGACTGTGCTTATCGTCTGCAAGAGCGCAACCCTGAACTCAGCTATATCATTCTGGAGGGAAGGCACGAAATGGGCGGAACCTGGAGCCTTTTCCAATACCCGGGTCTCCGTTCTGATTCCGATCTCTACACCTTTGGATTTCCCTGGCGAGCCTGGACCGAAACCACCTCCATTGCCCAAGGCGATCTCATCATCAAATATGTCAAAGAGTCTGCAGAGATGTACGGCATTGACAAGCGAATTCATTTCAACCACAGGGTTGACGCTGCTGATTGGTCTAGCGAGGAGAAGGCGTGGAAGTTCGATGTCACGGCTGATGGCTCGACGAAGAAGACGATTCGCGCTCGATGGGCTCAATTCTGTACGGGCTACTACGACTACGAGCAGCCGCTGCAGACAGTCATTCCCGGCATTGACAACTTCAAAGGCGAAGTCGTCCACCCTCAATTCTGGAAGAAGGACCTGGACTACAAAAACAAGAACGTGGTCATCATCGGCTCCGGTGCTACGGCTGTGACATTGCTACCAGTTCTCGCGAAGGATGCAAGCCATGTCACGATGCTCCAACGTAGCCCTTCTTACCTCCTCTCCCAGCCAACAGAAGACAAAGCCGAGAAATTCATGCGAGCATGGCTGCCCGCCGCTCTGGCCTACCGACTCATCCGCTTCAAATGGATCCTCATACCCTTCTTGCTCGTCACATTCTTCAAGTACTGCCCAGGCACCGCGAAGAAAATGGTGAAGGGAGCCACGAAGAAGGAACTACCACCCACCTGCTCCGTCGACCCCCACTTCTCCCCGAAGTACAACGTCTTCCAACAGCGTCTGTGTTTCTGCCCAGATGGCGACTTCTATGCCTCCCTACGCGAAGGCAAGTCCAGCATCGCCACCGGCGTCATCGATACCATCACCGAAGACACCATCAAACTGCAGTCTGGACAAGAACTCCACCCCGACATCATCGTCACCGCCACGGGTCTCAAAATTCAGATCGCCGGCGGCATGAAAGTCTCCGTCGACGGCGTGCCCTATGACGTTGGCAACAAGTACTTCTGGAAAGGCGTCATGCTGGAAGATTTGCCCAACGCAGCCATGACAATTGGTTACGTGGATGCCTCCTGGACGCTCGGCGCAGACGCCACCGCGCAGATGGTGTGTCGGATCCTCAAGCAGATGCAGAAAGAAGGCGTGTCGCATGTCGTGCCGCGATGCAGTCAGGCGGAGAAGCAGAAAATGAAAAACCTGCCGGTCTTGAATTTGACCAGCACGTATGTCAAGGCTGGCGAGAGCATTCTGCCCAAGGCGGGCGATCGTGGTCAGTGGAAGCCGAGGTCCTACTATTACGAGGATATTCTTATGGCTTGGTATGGCGATATCAAAAGTGGTATGGACTGGGTGAAGGGCGTTTAGTGAGGTGGAAGGGTAGGTGGTGGAGGCGTTCGCACTTGCCAGGGGCTGGAATACAAAGGCTTGCGGAAAACAGAAGAAGCTGAAGTATGTCCGGAGTAGTTCATGAGACCTGGTACTTTCTGGTACATCTGATATAAAGGCAGCACATGAGGAGCGAATAATGCAACTTTGAATTCATCAAACGACCCCAGCAGCTTCTCATACCAGCCAAACGTTATATCATTAGGTCATTAAGCATTCTGCCCGTTTCTTCCGCCGTAGCTTCCCTCGATGCTTTCTGATCACTTCTCATTCTCGCGCTCGTCCAAGCAGACGCAAATTGCCGCGATCAAAGTAAGATCGACGTTCGGCGCAACGGTGACGAAGTACTAGTAGAAATCGTTAGCCCCAGCAACAAAACAGGAAAAGCAAATCAATCCGGAAGGGCTCCAGATATCAAGAAAGCCAGTAAAACTCACCGTCTGTTTATCCCCAAACAGTTCCCTCGCATTGAAAAACTTCCTCTTAACATCCGCCACCGGCCTCCCCTCAAACGTAATCGACGCACTCCTATCGAACCAATCCCCCTTCAAATCCAACTGCACCTCCTTACCATCCGCCGCGTTCTTGAAATGCACACTACTCTTACTCGAGCCGATAGAGAAATGCCCCTTGACCTCAAAGCTGTGGCCGGCAGGGCTTTCACACACGAAACTCTTGTGCAAGGCCAGCATTTTCTTCTTCACAGTGAAGAGCTCCCCGCCCTGCATGTCCGTGAAGGCTTTGGTGCCGTGCAGGGAGAAGACTTTGCCCGTGCATTGGCATACGGGACTGCCGGTGGCGGTGGTTATGGTGAAGCTGTCGCCGGAGAGGGAGAGGATTTTCTCTTTCATTTGGAGAGTGCTTTCGGTGGGGGAGTAGAAGGCTGGGTTGGCGGGTTGGGGGCCTAGAGGCGGGTTGAAGGGGGCGAGTTGGGACATTGTTGGTGGTGGATGGGTTGGATGGTTGGATGTTGTTGATGGTGCTTCAGTCTGGCTTTGGATGGTGACGGATAGGTGGGTTGGTCAGTTCAGAGTTGCTGCACTTGGTATATATCAAAGACAGCAAAAGATAACGGAAACAGGATTCTGTAAGATGTAGGGTGTGGCTGTGTTTTCGCGAGACGTCAAATAGACCAGGATGGAGCGACTTTCAGCTGACGCCGGCCATTCCTTCACAGCGGGGATCAGCTTGTGCTTGTTGATCGTGATTGGAATTTGTACGACGAAGGAATTCGATGGGGCCACTAGTGTAGAGGAATCACATGACAGTCGCATTTCGTTTTATTGTACAGGTCGCTTTCTTGATACATGGATTGCTCACCTCAAGCTACTCGACCTGCCTTTCTACTATGTGAGGTATCGTTCACCAGCCTACGTCTCTCACAGCCAATGTAGAAGCTGATGAAAGGGGCACACATGAATTAAGGATGCGTTCATGTACTCACGGATATTAATCTAATTTGGTTGTATAAGTCGCGAAGATATACCGTCCATCTCTACAATTCGCCACGAGACCATTCGCAAATCCGTGTACACAGCGTTTCCTATTTCTTTCATATCCAACCCGGCCTCCCTTGCCTTCTCTCGAGCCACACCCCATACCCGAGCATCGCCAGCCAATTCAAGAAACCTACATTGCCAAAACTCCCATCTTTCTCTGCAAAACCTATACAATCCATTCCACAACGGGCCTCCCTTACCAGGGGCACCCACCAGAGGCCCAGACTCAAACTCATAATGCCAGGAGCAAATCCTCTCGCCTGCGATTCCAATGAGCTTCGCCGCGCCTGGGATAAAGCAATCCACCTCGTGAGATGGCAGCGGTGTCTCCAAGGCTTCTCGAAAAGTCCACAGCATGTGCAGGCTGTAGTTGAAGCGCTCCTCGTTGTGGTTCATTAACGCGGCGATGACGAAGCTCCGCGCTACGAAGTACTCAACGGCGTTTTCTCGTGCTGGAAGATCGGTAGGAAAGTCGTCTGGGGTGTTTGTCAGCTGCCTATGTTCTACTAGAAAGGAACGCTTAGACCGTAGGACTTACCATTCCACTGCTCACTCATCTCCCACCCAAGCGCAGGTGTATCCTCCCAGACACGCCTCGACTCATCATCTATGACCAGCTGCCCTCCCGAGTTGGTAAGAGCAGGAGGAAGCTCAGAGATTGCAATGATGAGATCAGCACACTTCTGCGCGCGGGTTGGGTCTTTTTTCAGAAACATGGGTATGGTCCTCCATAAGTCCCAGAGGTTGTCCTCGCAGTCCCCTATGTCCACGTTCGGATTTGGGATGGTGGCTAGAGCTAGCTGCGAAGCTGCGGTTTCGACTGTGAGGTGGTCGATAAAGAGTTGTTGGAGGAGTTCTGTACGGCGATCCGAGAGCTTTTGGAATCCTTCGTTGATACACTCGTCAGATTGGGAGTCTGGGCTTGTTTACCTTGGGCTTGGAGAGTTTCTGTCGGTCATGGCTTTTGGTGACCAGTTGACTTGTACGATTAGTAGTTTTGTCAAGGTATGAGCTTCAAGGCAGACACGTGTGATTTTGTTTGCGAATTCCTAGTGCGTGTCACCTTCAAATATGTATTGATTTAGCAAGTGTTTGTGATCCATCATTTTTCCTCGAATGATTCCACAGTTTTGCCCATGATCTCATCAAGCTGGAGCCAAAGTCGAGGTCTCTGTGCAGAAAAGTCCGATGGGAACGCGAGGTTGGCTTCTCATAGCTTTGGAACGAGGTATACACTTTATCATTGGCAATCATCGTGGTTGCGAGGTATTGCTTCGGAAGGACGTCGAAATGTTGTTGCTTGAACACAGACAAGCTCTTCTCCAGCCGCCTTGCCGAAAGCCTGTTGGCTGGTCTATATTAAAGCAATGCCGGGAAAAAAAAAAAACAAAAGACAATAAGAATGCTCTAGGACATGATCAATTCTTGTCACTTTGATATCTTTCCAAGGAGTATTTTGGCAAAGAGTGCCATTTCCTAGGCACTTTGACTATGTTAGTTGCATGTCAACACCACCAAAAGCCTCTTGCAGGCGCAAGACGCGGGGACAAATAAAAGTTGTTCGACGCGCTTAATCTTTCCAACGAAACCCACAATAATTGTGGACTCGTGGCCAGTGCCGAAACAAGACAAGTTGCACTGGAAGCTTTTCCTCCTCGCTGACCGACTGCCGGAGTTTCTGACCATGGCGGACGCCGGGGAGGGAGAGAGAGAGAGAGAGAGCAGGGCTCGACTTGGACGGCTGGTGCCTTCATGCTATTTTGAAATTCGTAGATCCGCACGGCCTGTTATGCTGCCTCCTTTTAACAGCACCGACTTCCTTCTCACTATTCTTCTTTTTCCATTAGCCATTTTGTAAATATATTTTTTTGTCGTAGTTATTTTTATCCGGTCCATCACGAGCGATGGCTTCGACTATACATCCATACCTCACGGAGCCGGACATTGTAGTATTGCAGAATCTATTCAACGATGTCGACAAGGCCGGCCACCAAACACAATCAAAAACTCTGGAATCTCCGGCGGAATCCGAGAAAATCGACAATGCGAAGAGACATGACACAGAACTCTTAAAGACCGACAAAGGCGCTTTGGACCGTCTGAGAGCACTGAATGATCCGACACATGCCCAGTTCCAGCCTACTGTCTTCGTTACTTGGGACGACAAGGACATCCATCCCATCATCAACGAGTACATCGTCCGGCCATATGCAAGACTGGCCTCAAAAATTGTCCGCCACCCGGCCGATATTGTCTTCCTCACGCACATCCTCCTCTATACATTCGTCAATTTTCCCAGCGCGGTGTACCTCTTCTACAACTTCTCCTACATCCACGGAATCATCCACACGGCCTTCACATTCTGGTGCGCAGGCTCGTTCACTCTCTTGATGCACAACCACATCCACAACGGTGGCGTACTCTCCAAAGACTGGGCTGTCTTCGACTTCTGCTTCCCATACGTCTTGGAACCTCTGATGGGCCACACATGGGACTCGTACTACTACCACCACGTCAAGCACCACCACGTCGAAGGCAATGGGCCCAACGATCTTTCTTCCACTCTGCGCTACCAGAGAGACGACATCTGGCACTTCGCGCACTACGTCGGCCGCTTCTTGTTCCTCATCTGGCTCGATTTGCCACTCTACTTCGCGCGCAAGAGGAACTACAAACTGGCCTTCCAATCCGCCGCATCCGAATACGGTGCCTACGCTTTCCTCTACTTCATGACCGCCCACGTCAATGCGCACGCCTCGACTTTCGTCCTGCTAATCCCCTTCTGCCTGCTTCGACTCGGCCTCATGATCGGAAACTGGGGCCAGCACGCCCTCGTCGACGAGCTCGAACCCGACTCCGACTTCCGCTCCAGCATAACCCTAGTCGACGTGCCAGTACGCCCAAACCCCTCCCTCTCCCTCTTCCCACCCCACTAACCCCACTCCCAGAGCAACCGCTTCTGCTTCAACGACGGCTACCACACAGGCCACCACCTCAACCCGCGGCGCCACTGGCGCGAGCAGCCCGTGCACTTCCTGGAAAGCAAAGCCGCCTACCGCGACGGCCGCGCCCTCGTCTTCCACAACATCGACTACCTCATGATGACGTTCAAGCTCATGCGCAAGGACTACATGTACCTCGCCGCGCGCCTCGTGCCCATGGGCGACCAGATCGGTATGAGTCAGCGGGAGCTGGCGGATATGCTTAGGACGAAGACGAGGAGGTTTACGGAGGAGGAGATTGAGGCGAAGTTCAGGAAGACTCCCTCGGCTGCGGAGAGGAAGAAGGCGGTTGAGGTGAATGGGGTGGAGAGTGGTGAGGGGGAGAAGGTGGCTGAGGTTGAGGTTGGGGGGTGTAGGAATCGGAAGGTGTAGATTTGTGTACAGATTTGTGGACTCGGATTGGGATATATGGTATGTTGTTGTCAATCTAGTACAATATTCACTTGATCAACGCCAAATTCAGCATATTAGAACGCAACGCAAAACTGACTCCGAGACGAGCGAACACGCCAACTATTTCAAGAATTCATATATCCTGTTGTCGCTACTCCGCATCTCCGTACGACCTATCTGGAGCCCACTTCCAACAAGCTGGCAAAGAAATCTCCAAATCCATCTCCAACAGCCCTACACCAATGCAAAAGCCGACGAATTGATCACCCTCGTCTTCCCAAACCCAGAAAGAAGCTCAGGAAGCATACCAGGCTGCGCCATCCCACCGATCTGTTCCACAGGCTCCACGACTCGAGCCCACTTCTCCTGCTCTTCCATAGACTGGCAAACATGCCTGTCTTGCATCCCACCCTCAACCTCCTCACCACCATCCTCAATCTGCTTCCTCAACGCCTCCGCCTGCGCCTTGAACGCTCGCCAGAGCACATACTGCTCCAGATCATCATCGCCGTCACTGACACTCAGCCTCTCCAAACCCCGTCCCACTTCAACCCCTTCCTCATCCCTCGCAAGCCCCAACAACGTAGCAACAAAACACTCCTGCAAAAACGCAAACGAGAACCCCCCCGTAATCCTCGCCATAGCCGGACAAAGCCTCCTCGGAAACTCAACGCCAGTCTTACCCTTCAACTTCCCCCTCCAGAACTCACAATAAAGCCTCCTCTCTCCCTCCCCCGGCAAGGAAAACTCATACTTGCGATCAAACCTGCTCGGCCGCTTCGACAGCCCGGGATCCAAGCGGTCGAGAAAATTCGTCGACGCCACGACGAACAAGCCATCGTTATTCTCCAGCCCGTCCAGCTCGTTGAAAAAGTAACTCCGCGTCTGCGCCGTCACGATCGTCTCCACATCTTCCAGCACGAGCATGCAGGGCGCCAGCCGCCGCGCCGTGGCGAAGACGTTGCGGATGTGGAAGGCGTTGGGGGCGTTGCGGACGTAAAGCGCTGGGATCGGGTGCTGACGCTCGAAGAGGAGGGAGTGCATGAGGGCTTTGATGGAGATTGTTTTGCCGTTGCCAGGCGGGCCGTGGAAGATCAGGCCGCGTTTCCAGGGCACGCCGAGGTCGGCGTAGATGGGCTGGGAGTCGAAGAATTTGCTCGCCGCGGTTTGGAGGTCGTGTTTCATTTTCGCGCCGAGGATGACTTTGTCCCAGGAGGCGGAGCGTGCGGCTTGCCAGAGCGCGCTGCTGCGTTGCCAGTACCCGTCGTAGACTAGGACGGTTTGGTTGAGGCTGCTGTCTTGCCAGGCGCCGATGGTTGTGATGAGTTTGTCGGTGAGGTGGGAGGGGCCGAGGGGGAGTTCAGATGGGAGGCGTTCTTTTAGTACGTATTGCACGTTGCCGATGGTGTAGAGGATGAAGTCTGAGTTGTTCCACTTGTAGTGGTATTTGGCGAAATGGATCTGCTCGCCCAGATGTCCCTTATCTGAACGGACGGCGGGAGCGATGTAGCCTCTCCAGCTGGCGAAGGAGTCGGTTTCGGTGTCGAGCTCGCAAGTAGCGAATCCAGACGCGGCGAAGGAGCGTAAGTTGACGTTGTATGCTGGGATACAGGTCACGATCATTCCCGGATTGGCTTTACGCAGCGCTGCTAGGTACACGAGATCGTGATCGGCCATCTTTGCGGATGATGAGTCGACGACATTGTCGAAGAGGTGGTGCGGGCCTGTCTCGCTTGTTTCTTCTATGAGGGTGAAAGGTTCGTCGACCATTGTGGCGAGCTTTGTTCATTTGATGGTGATATAGGGATTAGTTCGGTAGACTGGAGAGCGGGCTTTTCAAGTGGTATAAGTCTGGACGTTGATGGACAGATGAAGTGGGTGGAGAGCTGAACTGAGGGGCAGTGCTGCCTAGAACGCGATGAATCGCATGTAGATCGTTGCATTAGCTACTCGGCAGGATTCCCGTTACGAAGAGGCGTGACATCGTCTTGCTTCAATCGAAGGACGCTAGGAAATAACTCAAACCCTGCTGCCAGTGAATGCGTTAAGGATGACCCGACGGGCAAATGCAACCCGAAAATCAATCTAGTTCCGTAAAGGAATGCTTCAGATATGTTGCTTCGTTACATAGTGAACAGAGCTTCCAGAGCTCATCATATTCAAAACACATTCTCGAAAGGAAATTACAGCCGGACATTCAAGAGCCTCTTCCATCAGACAATTCACAAGCTCTTTGGCTTCTTCCAGATAGGCACATGCTCGAAGTCCCTCATGTACTGAAGTCTCCCATTCTCATCGATCTCCGCTGCATCGTCTGTGGTGGGAATACCAACCTCCTCATTCTCCCTGATCTCATCCTTCGATGTGCCCGACTTGTCCCTGGGCAGCCAGAGCTTTGGTGTCTTGGACGTGAAAGCAGGGTTCTCGTAAGCATTGGCCAGCTCTTCATCGCTCGGAGCTGGGGTGTCATCTTCGCGATCTGGCGTGGCGAGCCAGCCTTTCACTTGATCACGAGCAGATGTGATGAAGGTGTCGAAGAATTCTGAGAGCCGGGTTGCAGGCCCCTCTCCAAGCTTCAGGAGCCCAAGTCGGCGATTGTGGGCTGACATATGCAGAGCGATTTCGTCGTCTGTTGGCACGTTGTCTTCTTCAGCGAGGAGCGGAACTTCGACTTCTTGCAATGTGTCAAGGCCAAGGTAGAGCTCCAGAGGGCGAAGAATGCGGTCAAGCACCAGGTTGATCGCTGCTGTGAGAATAAGGAGAACCACCATCAGGATGGTCTGAGCAGTCGCCTTTCGCGCGCTGAAAAGCCCAATAAGCGCAAGCTCGGCCAGATACAACCCCGTTGGAATCTGCTGCAAAGCACGCTTGTAGTTCTCGGACCGAGTATCGATCTTGTTCAAGCAGACATACAGCAGATTATAGCGATAACTGATGTAGTAGAAGGTCAGACCGACGGTGGCGAATGCAAGAATCAGTGGCGCAATGCATGAATATGCAATCGCAATCACCAGCAGATTCGTAAACTTCGGGTAAAGGCTGCCGTAAGAAATGCCCTTCATTTGTGAGTATGACGCGAACTTCTCACGCGGCGTCTTGTCCCAGAAGTATTGATAGAAGAGATACTCGAACAGGTCCGAGTAGTTCAAGACATTGCTGGCGGCACTGGTCAGGCCTTGAATGAGGAAGTAAGTCAAGTAGAAGTTGGAGGCTTTCGGTAAGCTTTCAGCCAGAAGCGCAGGAGCCGAGTGTGGTTCCTTGATGATTTTCGAGGCAACTGCAGCTGCTCCAGAAGAGAAGGTAGTGACCAGGAAGACCTGGAAGACTTGGAAGAAGAAGACCCAAGCCTGCGTTTTGAGCTCAGCTTGCGGCGTAGTGGGTTCGCCAGACAATTTTGCAATATCTAAAATGTGATTAGTGGGTATGCAGGTGAGGTTGAATTCAAGATCACTTACGTCTGAAGAGTTTGGGCACATAAGACACAAACCAGCTGACCAAGAAAGGGGGCAGAAGACCCGAGATCAGGCCCATCAGCCAATCGGGAAGATCTTTCAAGAAGTGAAG
Organism: Cladosporium sp. IMV 00045; assembly: GCA_001931905.2. Classification (NCBI taxonomy): domain Eukaryota; kingdom Fungi; phylum Ascomycota; class Dothideomycetes; order Cladosporiales; family Cladosporiaceae; genus Cladosporium; species Cladosporium sp. IMV 00045. The sequence goes on along the minus strand of MSJI02000906.1, from coordinate 70,284 downwards.
CCAGTCATGTTGGTCCGCAAGATAGCTGATGTTGCTGATTGTGCCGATGATGCTGACAGGGATGGAAAAGAAGATTGTAAAAGCAATCACGAACACCAGGGCAAGGGACGCCTTCGACAGGCGCTTTGGCATGGGCAAAGTCACGTTTCCCCACAACACCTCCTTGGGAACCACCTCCAAGTAGCGGTCCTCCAGAGGTATGGCGGGTGTCTTGAAGCTTAGCTGCTCAAAAGCCCTGTGGGCTGCTGCTTGACTAGAGAAAGCGACAAAGATTGCCGACTGACCAGGCAACTTGCCACCAGGAGCGGCACGGCTTTCTTCTGTCTGCTTTGCAAAATCAACCACGGCAGTCCTGGACTTCTCAATCAAGTCGTGCTTTGTTCCAATCAAAGGTGGTTGTCGTGAAGATGGTCTCTGCACCTTTAAGCCTGCCCTGCCGTTCTCCAGGGAAGCTGATGAGTTGGGCTGTCGTCGAGCCTGTTTATCCGCGCGAGCAATGAAATCGTACTCTGCTGACTCCAGTTGCATTGCAGCATCATTGCGCTGCTGCACCAGCTTGGCGATGTCGCCGGGGTCCTTGACGGGCCATGAGCGCTCTGATTGGCTTCCAAAGTACTTTTGCAAGTTCTCTGCAAGAAGCGCCTCTCTGGGCACATTCAAGAAGAGTACAGTTCTTGCAGAAAGCTTCTTGGAACGAGATTCCGATAGCAGATACGCCTGCCTCGTTCCAATCAAGAACAAGCGTTCTCTGGCAATCAAGAGCAAGATCCCGACGAAGAAGACCCACGCAACGACAGTGTGGGCCCAGAGGTGACTGTTCTTCGCAATGTTGCTGAATGTGATCTTGTCAAGCTGCGAAGCATTCCCACCGCCAGTGGCATTGATCGGAATAAGGATGGGAAGCGCCAGACAGCTTCCAAGGAAGCAGATAGCAATGGTCAACTTGAGGAATCTCAGGTAGAGAAATGCATCCAATGAGTTATGCGTCAGGACGAAACGCGTGGGCAGCTTGCGGAAATCATGGAACCATCCTGCACCGGAGGGATGAGAAGCCGGGGTTCTGTCCTTCTCGGGAACGGTGCCTAGGAAGGTCCTTGGGGCGTAATGCTTCTGAAACCTGTTTCTGATGGCCACGAAGATGGCGAGGTAGATGAGGGCGAAGAACAAGGTCGGGATGAAGGCAGCAAGGATAGCAGCTCCCGAGGTAGAGTCAGAGGAGCGGTGGCCACCAAAGCCTGAGCCTCTTGTCTCAAGCATGGTGGGAGATGGATAGCCTGGACGCGTGAGGCGGACGAGGAGAGACCAAGCAATGGTGGAAGTGGGCAAGGTGAAGTGGCGAGACTATTGACACATGCTTTGCAATGGTGGTCGTCGATGAAGGACTATCACCTGAATCAATACCACGAGACTCAAGTGGCGGTAGAGATGAAGTGAGGACAAACCACACTATTGTAAGGATGATTGCCTTGCCAATATGAGGCTGGAGTCCAGTCCAGTCCTCGGCAGAGCAGGCAACGTCATCGCTGGCAATCTGGTCGGCGTTTCTTTCCCCGCCAAATCGGATTGCGCGCGTCAGTTTTGCTTCATCCTCATCTACATATCTCGATCCAATCAATCAATCTGCTGGTCCCTGCAAAGAGACCCTCGTCACTACTTTCACACTGCCTTCACCCACCAAACCCGCTATACCGCTCCACCTCTGCCGAACATAGCCTCAGCACACGCACGAGCGCGTCCCCTGCTTCACTCCACGCACTCTAGGCACTCTGCATATCTACCTTCTCCCTCACCAACAACAGCACACATGCCGCTCACCAAACCCGGTCCCTCGTCTGGACGCAGCTCTGGACGCAACTCGCCTGCACATTCTGGCAAAGGCTCACATTCAGGCTTCCATCCTTTCGGCGGTCGCGTGAGCAAACATTTTGGCGATATGGTATGGACAAGACCGACTGCATCCAAATCTGCTCAAGCCATCTGACGCGTGCCTAGCTCTCCCCAGACGATGCCTACCTCTCCTACCAAGATGTGCGCCTGACGCGCGAGGATGTCCAGTGCATCAAGGACGACTGGCTCACGGACAACGTGATCGCCTTCTGGCAGGAATACCTTGAGCACGAAAAGCTGCGCGACTACCCCAAAGCCAACATCGTCCTCCTGCGACCCTCCATGGCCTTCCTCCTCCTCAACACCAAAGACCCCCTCAGCCTGAAATCCGCCCTTCCAGACTTCGAGAAAACCACCCACATCTTCCTACCCATCAATGACTGCCGCAGCGTCGACATTGCCGAAGGCGGCTCGCACTGGAGCTTACTGCTCGTCTCCGTGATCGACGGCGTCGCCTTCCACTACGACTCGCTCACCCCGTCAAATATCCAAGAAGCGAAGCTCGTGTCCCACCGCATCAGCCAACTCCTCGGCAAGCCGCTGAAATTCATCAACCTCGACGACTCGCCGCAGCAGGAGAACAGCTCGGACTGCGGAGTGTATGTCTGCCTGCTGATGCAGCACCTGCTCATGTCGCGACTCCTCAGGGCCCACGCGCAGGACAAGATCAGCATGAGCATGCGCGGCAAAGAGGTGGATGCGTACAACGGGCGGAAAGAGATGTTGCGCGTCATCGAGGCCAGGCGTAAGGAGGGTGAGCGGAGGAGGAGCAGAAGCCATTCGCCTAATGTCAAGGGCAACTCGAAGAGCAGGAGCCCGCCTCGCATCGGTGATGAGAACGAGAAGTAGATGGGTGGAGTGGTGGGTGGCAGCGTTGTGCTTTTGGGACTCTGCACTTGTAGAGATCCGGGAGTGGCTTTTTTCTTTCATTTTGCATGGAGAGCCGAAATTGTTGGATTTTCCTTAGCGTTGGCGTTGTTGGGACAGACCGGGACGACGATATCTTATGTGCATCATGACCGCTTTTTATTTTTACAAAGGCTCGGACGGGTTCGAATCGGAGATTATAAGCATACGGTACTTGGTATCCATAAATCGTTTCACCAATTTTGGTGAGAACAACATTCAGGAACTTGGAAGCTTTTTTAAATTGTAAAATTTCGTGACGGATCGATTGAACATGAGAGCTTGTGATCGTGACATCAGCATCGTTTTTTCGCGAACTCGATTCAAGTGATATCGGACCCAAGATACCCAATTTGCCAGAACTATTTACGCGATGAAGTTGGGCCTGCGCTCGGACCTCACATGCGACTTCTCACTCCACCGGTCCACCTTCACATCGCGTGTATAACGTTATACCACAAGAACACGAGATTGCACACAACCGGAAAACTACATCGGATTTTCATTCACCTTCGCTCGAAACATGTCTAACTAAACAAAAACAATCAACACAACACAACACGCGACCATCGCCAATTGACTAATGCTTTCTTTCTCTCTTCTGGCTGCCAAAAAGCAATTCTACGACCAAATCCAGCCCCTTGGGGAACGAAAAATTAAAACAGCATGCAATGCTGTTCTCGTAGTCTAAGGCCGGGCGTGCAGTATGCTCGACCCATGGATCTTGGAACGCTACTCAGGAGAGCTTTTGCCACCGGCGATGTACCAGAAACTCCGCCCAAGAGACGAGGAAGGCCGCCAAAGCAGAAAGCGAACTTGGGCAAACTTGGGGCAGACGCTGCATCCGGACGACGTGGAAGGCCTCTGAAGACCGAGTCGAACATCGTCAGCCACAACTCCCTGCAACCACTTCACTGGTCCGCAGAAGAGGATCGCATAATCCTAGACCATGCGAAAAAGGGCTCCAAAACGAGCGAAATCGCAAAGTCCCTAAAACACAGGTCGATTGTGGGCATCCGACAACGGCAAACCCAACTCCTCGGCCAGTACCAAGGACTCTCATATCCAGCACCCCCCAGCTCAGGAACATCATGGACGCCCGAAGAAGACGCCACCATCGCAGCCCTACAAGCCGCCGGCCTCCGATACAAGGACATGCTCGAGCACCTGCCCGGCCGCACGTTGGAATCCATCAAGCGCCGCTGGCACTGGTACCTCAGCCCCGAAGCCGTGCAAGCACCCCCAGACACGGCAAAAGACGACATCACGGACGAGGAAATCCAGCGCATGATCGATCTCCGCCTCAACCACAACATGGGCCTGCGCCAGACCGCCGCCCTCCTCAACCGCCCCGTCGCAGACATCCAAGTCGCCTGGCGCACCAGATGCCGTCGCCTCTTACCCGAAGCGGGTCTGCGCGCCCTCCGCGGCTTCGGGCGCTGGACGCGCGAGCAGGACGAGGAGCTCCTGCGCTTGCACAAGGCGGGGCTGACGCACGCGCAGATCGCGAGCCGGAGCGCTTCGAAGAAGAACGCGAAGGCGGTCGGGGCGCGGTTGGAGATGTTGCAGCATCGCCTCGAGCGGGCGCGGAGGCCTGCGCCTTCGATGAGGCAGAGTTTGGAGATGAGGCGGGCGTTACTGCCGGTTTTGGAGGGGGAGAAGACGCTCGGGCAGGTTTGTGCTATGTTTCCTGGGGTTAAAAGGAGGGCGTTGCAGGAGAGGTTGGCGAGGATGAGGCGGGGGTTTTATAAGACGGAGATCACTGCTGAGGGTGGTGAGAAGGCTGACGGGTGAGGGGTTTTGCGGGTCTGGATGTGGTGGTTTTGAAGATGTTTGAATTGTCAAATATATCCTTTTTCCAGGGCCCGACGGCTTTTTCGGGCGAGACGTTTCGCTACGCCGATTTGGCCAAAGTTGTGAGCGAGCCAGCCGAGTGGAGATCAGGCGTGGTACGCCGTGGTTTGCATGTACTGCGCACTCATTGACTGCAAGGTAAGCAATTGATAACTTTCGTTTCTCTTCAACATCACATTCCAAGAAAAAGAATGACATGAAGCAAAACGACTCAGTAAACGCTTCTTCCATTGTTCCCAAACCTTCCTTGTACACCATGCCAGGCCACGTGCCTCAACAAGCGAAGAAAGAAAACTCCAAGCAACCCAACCAAGCCAGCAGCAGCAAGCTACATTAAGGGGGTAAAACGAAAAGCAAAGAGGAAAAGGCTAGGTCTTCAAACTGACCGTTCACCGTCGAGCAGGTTGCAGTACTCCGCCTCCGGTGCACGGCGATGCCAATGCCACCGACGATTCTGCCTATCTAAGGAATTCCGCAAACAAGAAATCACTAAAGTCCACCCAGCCAAGATCTGAGAACGCAACAGTCGGAGTGGAGTGGGCTGGTGTCCCAGACGCGGATTGATGGCGAAGTCGATCGCTTGGCCTTTGATCGTTTGGTATGGAACGAACGAGGCGACGACTCGATCTGCGCGATGCTGCTTGAAGCATCATGGAGTAGTAAGTTGTCGAGTCGCAGGTAGAAACATGTTATCAATATCTACAGTGAGGTTGCACAAACAGACGGATCAAGTCAAGTCAATGCCTTGGTAGATCATCGGCTCGCTTTCTGATTCCTCAGACGCACAGATTGTTTCGGATCCCTTCATATGTGCGCCTATGTACTCTTGCCCACATGTATGTACATCCGCAAGGTCGAAAGGAAGTACTATGGCCCACAATGAAGCTGCACACGTCAGGCGACGTAGGAGTCCCACACGAAATCTGCATGCCAGCTTTCGAGGTGGTAAGATGCCGTCCGGGAGCAACAGGTACCAATCATCTTTTTCCAACACACATGTAGGGTGCCGCCTTGGCAGGGGTAGCAGGTCTTTCCAGTCGCAGTATAAACACTACTGTACCTACAACGATCTAACTAGGTACCTATATACACGAATCTTTGCGCAGCAATGTGGTCATTATCCAGGCTCAAGCTCACAAGGGCACGAAAGTCTACAATCCAGTACATGTCCGACCTCCACCTGGAGAGAATCAACTATGACCTGTCGACCTCTCCAGCATCATCGATCCTCATCCTTGCCGGCGACGTCGGCCGCTTTCGCGACTTTGAAAAATACCGAGACTTCATCATGAAATGCTGTGGAATGTTCGAAAAAGTCCTCCTCGTCGGTGGAAACCACGAATACTACGGCACATCTCACGCAAGAGGTCAGGAGCTGATTGATGAAATCGCAAACGACCCTGCCACCCAAGGCAGAGTGCTTTTCCTCAATCGAACCACTTACGATGTTCCCAACTCAAATACGACAATTGTAGGCTGTACGCTGTACTCGCACATCGGACCGGATCGGTCGAGACTCACGAATGATTTCAAACGTATCGAGGAATGGACGATAGACCAGCATAACGCAGCGCACGCGGCGGATCTGGAGTGGCTAAAGGGGAAGGTCTCTTCAATCGGAACGGAAAGGCGAATCGTAATCGCAACTCACTATGCTCCAGCGTTCGAGAAGACTTGTCACCCTGCCCATGAAGGAAGTACGCTGAACCAGTGCTTCGCCAGCAATGCCTTCGACGAGGTGCAGAGATGTCCCGGCGCTCAAAATGTGACGCATTGGATTTTCGGCCATACCCACTGGAACGCGAGATTTCGTCGCGGAAACACGCTGTTAGTGAGCAACCAGCTCTGCAATGACTCTGATCGACTGAACTGGCGGCAGAAAGCCTTCCGGTATAGGCGCTTCAAGATGACCGCTATCATTAGGGTCTAAGCTACCGTGCAACTCTGCGTCTGCTCTACTCTGCTGCTCGTAGACTGAACGGAAGCCCGTTCTGTATTTGACTCTGCTCGATCGATGGAATTTGGGTGACATGGCAGTCACGAGCCGTCGCTTTCGAGGCCCGCCAGGCTTTTGGTACCGTTTAATCGACTCGAAGGTCCGTTCGAGCATTGGGATGGCGCTTGATGACTCTCCCTGCTGAGCTCCTTGCTGTCGGCAGCGAAGTTTCCCCAAAGAAGTGCGCAGCAAGCCAGCTCAGATCGGTCAACATCTGAATCCTTGTCTCCCATGGAGGCAGCACAGAGCTTTCTTCTCCCCCTTAAGACGATGACCGGCTCAAGGATATCCGAGTTGTCGAATCTCCGATTTTCTCTTCCCCTTGACCTTGACCTGCACTATTCCAATGACACACACGGTACTGCAACCATCTCAAAACAACACCTCTACAAGCCAGTAATCATCAAACCGACCCAGACCCAGCTCTCGCGAGCACGAGACCCAAAGCACAACAATACATACATGTACACGGTGCGCGACACATCTACCTTAGCTACACGTATGTACCTTGCTGCGCTGCTCCCTTATGCTGACTGCATAGGTGTTCGGTCCACGAGGTAGCGAGATTGAGAGAGTTCAAAATTCCCTCACGATTACCGACCTAACCTGCCTCGAATGTCATGTCTCACCTCAACGACGGGCCTGCAAATGCCAATCCTCATGATCCTCACGTGTTTGATGACGGTTACGCGATGGGTTGGAATCCACTTCAACTCAGTAGGAAGCAAGGTGCAAATCGAACAAGCAAAAGTACGGGCAAACTGCGTTCTAGCACAATAAAAAAAGTCAAAATTTCGAATTTCTGTATCTCATCCGTCGAGAGGCTAAAAAACATAAAGCGCCTGTAGTCCAACAAAACAATAGCAAGGTAAAAGAAAAGGTCTTGTCCCGTTCCCCTTCCTTCTTTCCTAACAACACCTTTCCTGTATCGTCTCAAAGGTCTTTCAACGCTTCTTCTTTCTAACATCAAAACACAGCCACAGAACCAGCTGAGCCTTATCCTTTTCTTTCTTTCGTCTTTCTTTCCTGATCGCATCGCAAACGTCAAGTCTACTCAACGGTAACACTCTTGGCCAAGTTCCTAGGGAAATCGACGTTCAGGCCCTCAGCGACGGCAAGCCAGTAAGCCATGAGCTGCAGCGGGATGACGTTGAGCAAGCCCTGCAGCAGGTCGTGGGTGTGCGGGACCTCGATCTTGTCCGTCTTCTCGCCGGGGAACTCCTCGTCGTCGGTGTTGCAGATGACGATGGGGCGGCCCTTGCGCGCGATGACCTGCTGGTAGGCGTTGAGGGACTTGGCGAAGATGTTGTCGCGCGTCAGGATCATGACGATCGGCAGGTTCTCGTCGACGAGCGCGAGCACGCCGTGCTTCAGCTCGCCGGACATGACGGCTTCGCAGTGCAGGTAGGAGATTTCCTTGATCTTGAGGGCGCCTGGGATTTTGTTAGAATGATTGGTAGAAGATGCTTGGACTGACAGGTTAACTTACCCTCGAGAGCGGTGGCGTGTTGGGAGCCACGGCCGAGGAGGAGGAGGGACTTCTGGTCCTTGAACTTGAGGCACATGTCCTTGATGCTCTGGTCGAGCTTGAGGATCTCCTTGAACTGATCGGGGAGCTTGGCGAGACCCTCCATGATGTCAAGGCGTCTCTGGTGCTTGCTGGAGCGGTCTTCGGAGAGGGAGAGGGCGAACATGATCATGCACACGAACTGGGAAGTGTAGGCCTTGGTGGAGGCGACACCAATCTCGGGACCGGCGTTGA